>CAHIKZ030000845.1:302500-570000 GCA_903632075.3 Acanthosepion pharaonis
CACTCTTTCCAGTGTTGATGGGAGTTTCCTTCCTAACCTTTTCTTTGAAGTAGTGTGGAACGTCAACAACTTGATTATGTCATTATTTTCTCTTCTCAAGTCCAGTAGCTGTTATCGCTCTTTCCAGTATTGATGAAAGTTTCCTTCCTAACCTTTTCTTTGAAGTAGTGTGGAACGCCAACATCTTGATTATGTCATTATTTTCTCTTCTCAAGTCCAGTAGCTGTTATCGCTCTTTCCAGTATTGATGAAAGTTTCCTTCCTAACCTTTTCTTTGAAGTAGTGTGGAACATCAACCTCTTGATTATGTCATTATTTTCTCTTCTCAAGTCCAGTAGCTGTTATCGCTCTTTCCAGTATTGATGGGAGTTTCCTTCCTAACCTTTTCTTTGAAGTAGAATATTTAAGAACATAACACCAGTTTTCAGCTTAACGTTTTGGCTTTATAGTAATTTCTGGTGTTGGTGAAACTACCTTCAGTGTAGCCTAGTCTATGTTCAATATCCTTATATTCGATACTAAATGTGTTCAGCAAACATTATTCATTACGATAAGATTGAGATAATTATGAAAACCATGTTATATTTAAGGTACCTTCTCTGATAAGGGAAGTGATAATATCCGCAAATTCAAGCTTACAGCACCTGGTATTCCGAAACATGCACCCCTCGAGATACTGGACATGCTCGTCGTTGCTTAACTTTGGTTATTGTACGAGAACCGGATTTCTAACTTGCTATGGCTGTTAGGCAACAAATCAGATATTGCCAAAAGAATATTTCTCAGCAAAGATTTTTTATTACAAAAGATATATATATATATATTTTATAATCAGTTTTTTCTGCAATCAATCAATCAATATATATATATATATATATATGAAAATTTCTCCGATTTAATCGGTAGAGAAGACAATATTTATGAATAAAAATGACAATAGGAAAACTGGTAATTGCTGACGTATTTCGTATTTTGCTTTGATAAAGTCCACATTGGACGAAACGCGTCAGCAATTACCAGTTTTCCTATTGTCATTTTTATTCATAAATATATATATATATATATATATATATATATATTGCAGAAAAAACTGATTATAAAATACCTCTGTAGTGTAAAGATAAAGAATTTCAACATGGACTAGTATTAATATATATATATATATATATATATATATATATATATATATATATATATATATAGTTTAACCCGGATATAAGAGAGTTGTCGGGACCGGAGAAGAAGTATCTTATATCCGGGTTTCTCTTATCTCTGGGTTTCTCTTATATCCGGGTTTGGTCTATTTTATATACATTAACACAGGCTCTAATTTGGGACCAGATAAAATCTCTTATATCCGGATTTTCTCTTATATCCGGGTCTCTTATATCCGGGTTACACTGTATATAAGAAGTGATCGAAATATGTTAACGAGAGATGTTACTTATCATTGTAACTAAACTCTTTGTGGATTAACGAATTAAAATTTATATGGTGGTTTTCATCCTATAAAGGAGGTGCAGGTTCGAACCCGACAGAAGAGCATATATTCTTTTTTAAAGACTCTCGGAAAAAAAAAACAGTCTTGTAAGTGTCAGTTATTATATACATATAATATATATCCGAGTGGTTAGAGCGATTGCTTTTTGACCATGAGACCCGGGTTCGAAACTCACCGTAGTCGATAACATCAGGAAGTTGACTTCCTGATGTTATCGGTCTGGAGGAGGCGATCCCATCGTGCGGTACATTTGGAAAGTTCCGGGAAGCCATACCACGTGTTGACGCCAACCTTGTGAGTGAAATTGGATAGACGAAACCCTTGGGAGCCGCCGGTGGTTGTGATAGCAAGAAGTCACAAGTCATCGTGACCGAGGCTTTGAGCGTACTAGCCTTGTTCAGACTGTTGATCACGCTTGATAACACGCTATCTCCCAGAAACTGTAACTAAGGTCCGCTCAGGTTTATTGAATGTTGCCTGAACACATGGGTATTAGCTAGCCGCTATAGTTGACTGGCAACCGCGGCCATTTATATATATATATATATATATATATATATATATATATATATATATATATATATATATATATATATATATATTATTGTTATGGGACCTTACCCGTAATAACATAATGGACTATTCCATACCTAATAAATACTGCGCCTCAAGAGGAAGCAGGGTGTTCAGTCTGAAGTCTGGAGTGAAGTCCGTCAGGAGTCTGTCAGTCAGTCAGTCAGTCAGAGCGAGCGTGTCAGTCAGTCGAGTCAGAGGCAGTCCGAAACAGAGTCGCGTTCAGACAATTACTACAAACCTGATTGTTCGTACTAACACTTTCTACTTCTCTGTATATATTCCTGTTTGTAATATATCTGTGTTATTCCATATCCGTGTTCGAGTTCTTCTTTATTGGTTCTACCTTGGACTATCACCGTGGTACAAGGAACCGGACCATAACAATTATCTTAGGTTTACTCTACTTAGTGTATTGAGCACTTTACGTAGTTGTCTTTTTACTCGTTTTGGGGTTTTTTTTCTTTGGTCTTGGAGCTTATACACTGGACGATTGTTTTCGCCTTGTTTTAATATTCTTGGTTCTTTCTTTTTTTATTCCCCATTTTTCATCGGGTACCGATTTTTTCTACTGCAAGTTGAGCTATCCTAAGTTGAGTTCACCTAAGCCTTGTGAGTGAAATTGGGTAGACGGTGATTGTGCTAGCACGAAGTCATAAGTCATCGTGACCGAGGGTTTGAATGTGCTAACCTTGTTCAGACTGTTGATCACATCAGATAACGTGCACTCTCAGAGAAACTGTAATTAAGGTCTGCTCGGTATAGCTACAGTATAAACCACAGGTGGGCTCTGTGGGTGTTAAACAGACACAAATGTGCCTGAGCAGGCGTTTGCAATGGGGATTCGCTAGCCGCCCTAGTAGATTTAATTTTTTATAATATATGCGTAAAAATTCAGATTAAAATATCATAAAAGACAATATGAATAAAGACAAAAAAAAAACGTTTCTTTACCAACACGTTTCGTCCCCTGAGGCACTTTGTTAATGTAAGGATTTTATTTTGCAATAATTTTTTTTTAAATGTAAGAAATGCACTATAATATTCTTAGAACGTTTGTAAATTTAAAAATTTGATATTTTTCTCTATCTTATTTCTGTTTATGAATACATAAAACAAAATGAAATCCTCACTTCTATTTTGATAAACTCCCTCAGAGGATGAAATGTGTTGGTATAAAAATTGTTCCTTTTATCTATCTATCTATCTATGAATACATACATACATACATCTTACAAAATGGAATTAAAGATGATATTTTCGATGAAGGGTTTTACTTTTGATTGTGCTAAATGAATGTTGAAGGAGGATTTTAAAAAACGTTAATCATACGATTTTTACAAAACAATGTCGGTAGTGTTGGTTTATAAAATAAAATTGTCGGAATTATTTTTCTGAATGATTTCAAAGAATGTGTGACGACAGATTTATGTTACAGTAGCGTTCGGATTTTAGACAACTCAAAGTACGTAGATCCACACGCAAAATTACTTTCTAACTTTTGACGTGCGGGTGGTATTTCTACGAAACTCTGAGTCAGTTAGAAGAATATATTATTTGTTTAATATATATATATATATATATATATATATATATATGTGTGTGTGTGTGTGTGCGTGTGTGTATGTGCGTGTGTTTGTATCCATATATATGCACATATGTTTCATTTATATGCAGACATATATCCGCATTTTACAAAATATGTTTTTATATACAAGTACATGAATTTATATAGAAATATTTGCATATATGTTCAATCGTATATATATATATATATATATATATATATATATATATATATATATATATATGGGGGGATTCGTGTGTGTGCATCATGCGTATATCTATCTATCTATCTATCTATCTATCTATCTATCTCTCTCTCTCTCTCTCTCTATATATATATATATATATATATATATATATATATATATATATATATATATATATACTGAAATTAATTAAATCCGACAATTACGCAATATATTTTCTGTTCATACGTTATTTTTATAGATACAATTTTTTAAGTAAATCCTCTGTTTTTTAATTAAACAGTATTAATTACATTTACCTTTTAATTAAAACGCAGAGTATTTACTTAAATAAATTGTATCTATAAAAATAACTTATAAACAGGATATGTATGTGTGTGTGTGTATATATATATATATATATATATATATATATATTAAGTGTAACAGCAAAATTGACCAAGTGTTAGTTTAAGCCTCGAACCGTTGTATCTTCGATTTGAGCAATAAGAATGTATTTAGCTCTAAAATGAAATCATGGTCCCTCTTCCTGTTGTAGTATCCTGGTCTATTTTTCTCTCGACTGTACCCTCCTTTTTAAACTTATTCACCCTTCTCTTGACGGTTCTTGAATCGTCTTTGAAGATGGAAGCCATAGTATGAATGTTGGTACAATTACTGAAGGCATGAATGATCTTTTTCCTCTCACCATTGCTCATTTTCGAAGAGAGTGGGTCTGACACAAAACGATTTTAACCGGTTCTCTTTCGAGCTGAATAACTCAAAGGCTTTTTCAGCGATTCTTACAACAAAAGGTATCAAGATGGCTAAACGTCTTAACTAAAAACCAGGAGAAAAGAAATTCAGTTAGTTTAATGTCTTTTTTTTAGATATTAAACATTTTGTGGGATGGACAATTATTCCATGCTGTTACACGATTTGGACAATTTTGCTGTTACACCCGGTATATATATATATATATATATATAGGATTGATTTATGTTTTATATAATTCGAAAAGCATGAGGTTATGGATCTAACGGTTTTCTTTTCAATTTTCTGATATTTTTGTGTAAAAAGTTGAAAGAAAATGTCGGACAAAACATATAACGCATAAATCAATCCCAATACAAAATAATTTAAATACTAATTTACATTACACACACACACACATATATATATATATATATATATATATATATATATATATATATATATATATATATATATATATATATATGCTTGTATTCATATCTGTACTTATATAACCATATGTGATCAAAGATATCTATCATTGTCTATGTCTATATATAAAAATGTTTCAACATTTGTCACAGTCGGCAAACGGCTGATAATCATGTGTTAATAATACATTTATTGGGTAATTAACAGCCAGGAATGACTTAAGTACTGGGCAAAACTGTTCATACTGACCATATATCCCATATAAATATAAGTCTGGTTAAAACAGGAATTTACAATGAGGGTATATTGAATAGTAAAAATTATATTTACATGGATGTTATTTCTGATCTGTGTATATATATATATATATATATATATATATATATATATATATATATATATATATATATATATATATGACAGGATAAAGAATAACTACAAAGCGTTTATCAATCTAGCATGTTTCACTTTTGTTGAAGCTTCATCAGAGAATGAGTTATGGGGAAAAAATCTTCTGGTATATTTATTTTTGTGTTGTTTGAAAGACAACGTGTCCATTCGAAGTCCTTGGGTTCGGAACGTCATACATTATGCTAACGCTGCTTAACAAGTCAAATGCAAGTGAAGACTGCTTTACCAATGAAAATATAAAAAACAAAAATAAAAATACCAGAATTTCTTTATTTTTTACATATCTCATTCTGTGATGAAGTTGTGGTGAAACATGTTAGAATGATAAAAGTTTCCTATTTGTTCTTTATCCTATCATTCTGTCGGATTCCGATCCATATTTGATCACAATTCATATATATATATATATATATATATATATATATATATATATATATATATAAAAAAAGAACAGTAAGATATAAAATCCGGTGTTCTTATAGATATTTTTATTTTTACAAAATAGTGCTCAATGTAAATTTACAGAGCATTAATATTATAAATTAATTGATTTAAAATATGTTTTTTTTCGCTACACAGTTCTAACCATGATTCAAAAATAGAAGCTAAAAGCCCCGAATTTAATTTTAATTTAATTTGAAACATGGTTAGAACTGTGTAGCGAAAAAATATTTTAAATGAATTAATTTATAATATATATATATATATATATATATATATATATATATATATATATATATATGGGAATTGACAATATGGACTTAATCCGCCCAAATTTTAAAATGAGAAACGAGCAAGAAAACATTTATGAATTTCGAATGGTTCGCTATTTATTTAGCTTCGTCGGAATTCTTTATGGGAATGGGGATCGGCGAACAGGTTTCGATATTTTGGATTCAATTTTGTTTGTTTTCATTGGTGGGGTAGATATTCTAAGTTCATCTCAAATATTCTTAGCGCGTTATTAAATTTAAAAAAAAAACGATATTTTCCTTCCACTTCACTTTCGTTTATAAATACATGTGGCAAAATAAAATAAATTTACCTTGATAAATTCCCTTAGGGGACAAAAAGCGTTGACAAAGAAAAGTTTTCCTTCTCTCTCTCTCTCTCTCTCTCTCTCTCTATATATATATATATATATATAATGCAATTTTCGGAGATAATCGAATAATTTCATGAAATGTTGTTAGAAAATGGGATTAAAGATGATGTTTACCATAAAGAATTTTACTTTTGATTGTGGTAAATGAATGTTGAAGGAGGATTTTAAAAATGCTGCTCACATGATTTTTACAAAACAATGTCGGTATTCCTTATTTAATCATATATATATATATATATATATATATATATGATTGAATAAATTATAAACATTGTCTGCTTATTTTTATCATGATCCTTTCATATACAGGAATATTCGTGAATATGAAAGGATTATGAATAAAATAGCAGACATAATATTTTTAATGTATTCAGTCATGCCTAAAAGAGAATTTTTGGGTTAAATATATATATATATATATATAATAAAAAGGCTTAAACACTAATATTCCATGGTCATAATTTACTCCATTGGAATCGTAAATATATATATATATATATATATATATATATATATATATATATATATATATATATATACGTTAGAATATATGTATATATAGATATACGTTAGAATATATATATGGATATGGATAGAATCCAGATAGAACTCAATGTCCAGGACAGAGTAAGAATATAATATAAAAGGCTCAAACACTAATATTCCATGGTTATAATTTATTAAATTGGAATCGTAATCCCGATCCAATTCATCAGACCTACAAATTCCCCCAAATTTCTTTGAATTCGTAGGTCTGATGAATTTCGGGATTACGATTCCAATTTAATAAATTATAACCATGGAATATTAGTGTTTGAGTTTATATATATATATATATATATATATATATATATATATATATATATATATATATATATATATATATTCTAACATATATATATACATATTCCAACGTGTGTGTGTGTATATATATATATATTTTTTTGGAACAATTAAAATCTTTAGACACACTGGGTTGTAGATTAATATTCTTTCGTTTTTTTTTTTTATTATTATTTCATTTAGATTCCTCGACTCGTTTTAACCATCATGGCCACCATCGGGAGGAGAAATATTTCTGCTTGCTGGTAGCAGTAAACTACAGATATATATTCTAACGTGGATAAGAGTATCATGATTTGGAATTCTTTTAAAAAAGTGTTTTTATATGTGGAAAAATAACATTTTGTGTTTCATTTACCGAGTAAGATGACAAAAAAGACACGAAGACTGAAATTGCTGTCTACGCATGCAAGAGAAATGGCGGATTATATAATTTAGGAGTAAACAAAAAGAATGGAATTATTTGGAAACGCCGGCACGCTGTTGAATTTTTGAGAAACAAGTAAAGACCAATACATTTTAGGTACGTTATTAATAAACCAACCTTTTGGGGGAACATGCCTCACCTAAGCGTCTCAAAAATCCTGATGCACCTCCTCGCCCCGTGGCATATAATTCTTAATATTCAAAAAGTGAACTCCTAATCACCTGTATGAAGTCTAAAAGTCCGTTAACTTGATCTAAACAAGCTTTCAAAGTACATGTCATCCATAAAAGAGAAAAATAAAAGAACGTAAAGACAATTGAAGTATTGAGGAAGAAATTACTAAGAAATTGTTAAAAAATAACACACACACACATACACATACATATACACACATATATATATATGTATGTGTGTATATATATATATATTATATATATATATATATATATATATATATATATATATATATATATATAAGTTTGCAAGATGCAGTCGGATGTTTTGATTGGATACTAACTTTCACGTATACTTTATGGTCGAGAATGTTTACCACCCATATCTGAATATTATCTGTTACGTCATTACACGTGAACCAAATCTAACCAATAAGAAATAGTTTGTGACCTAGGTGTCATACCCTTTGCGATCATTCAAAGTTTGTCTGATGATCACAAAGGGCGCAAAAACCAGGATATGCTGGACGATTATTTTCGGTTAAACTACATGTTCTTGGTTCTTTCTTTTTTTATACCTTTTTTTTTCCTTTGATATTGACTTGTTTATTTGCAAATCAACACACCGAAGGTTTTCCGATCGAGTATAGTTTCTTATAGTTATAAGATCTCTATCAATAATATATACATATATATATATATATATATATATATATATATATATATATAAATTCATGAATCATTCATACAAAAAACAAATATAGAGGTTAATGATTTAAATGGCGAGAATACATCTTCGCAAACAATATAAATAAGATACATCAACCCCGAACATGTATATGAATGATATGATCCCTGTTCATAAATTCCAGTTGCATAAAATCTTTTAATTTTTACAAGCTTTCGTCTTTTCCTACAGACATCCTCAGGTATGGAAATAGATTTTGTTCTTGTTTTTCCATCATTAAATCATTAACCTCTATATTTGTTTTTTGTGTGAATGATTCATGAATTTATAAATTATAATTTGCACCTTTAATTGAATATTATATATATATATATATATATATATATATATAGTACATATGTACATACATACACACAAATATTTTTATGTATGCATACGATATATGCACGGTATGTATTAACTCGCACACACACTTATCGTCACACAAACTTACGAGAAAAAAAATCATTGTTAATAACGCATTCTCGGATTTACACCCTTAAAAATAAAATTCCCCCTTAAAAATCAAAATCCCCCCTTAAAAAATCAAATTTCCTTCCTTCATGTGTTTTTTATATTAACATACATCGCATGTCATAGAAATATATTGCTATGTTCTTGATTATTACTTTATTTCGTTAGCGTAGGCGAATAAAGTAAATTCTTATTCACGGAAAATCGCGTTAGGATATATCGTATGAACGAAAGTCTGTGTGTGTGTTTCCAGTGTTGTACTGTGTAATGATTCTATACTTGACGTCAGTTTTTAGATACATATATTTGAGTTTGAATTAAAAGGTTTCAAAACACGATGTTCATGATTTTAACAAATATTGCATATTTCAGATGAGATATTCCTGTGTTGTCTGCTTTGAGGAATTTGCACAGCTTTGTATTTCTGGACAGTTTCTATCTTATTTTAATGCAATTTATAAATGAAGACAAAAAATAAATAACAGTCCCAAAATGTAAATATCAACATCCATCTTTTCACATTTGAAGAGGTGTGTCTAGCCAATTAACTGACTGCATTTTAAAGTTTTCTAGAACCACTCCAATACAAGTGTACGTAAATAATATAAACCAAAAGTTTGGGATCACCTTCTGGATTTAATAATTTTGTAAGTTTCATAACTTCTTTCGTTTAATTAACTCCAAGGATGCTGAAACTGTTTAAACCAGTAATGCATGAGATGTGCAAATGTTTTTTAGAGTGAGATTATCTAAAATTTAAAATCTGCAAGCTCTACCATTAGCCAGCTAGATAGGTCAGGCAAAAAGAATTTACGCAGCAATTTTCTTCTGATTATTATTATTATTATTATTATTATTATTATTATTATTATTATTGTTTTTATTTCCATTGATTTCTGGCGTTTACACATTTCTTTCCGGGTCCCGCCCAGGGACCTAAGGTTAGAAATGGCATCCTGACACTTTCCACTGACAAAAAAAAAAAAATTACATAGATAATGCCCTTCGTAAATTATGGGCTGTACTTATCAGAACAATTTTTTGTATCTCTTTGAGGCATGGACTTCCAGGAATCCCTTAAAGTAGTTTACTGGAGTCTTTTCCAACCAATCCTAGGGCTCCAACTACAACAGGGATTGTTGATGTTCCTATGTGCCACATTTTTTAGATTTCTATATTGTCTTTGTCTTCCTTTTATTTATATCATTATTATTATTATTATTATTATTATTATTATTATTATTATCATCATCATCATCATTATTATTATTATTATTTCATTTGATTTCTGTTGTATTCGCATTTCCTTCCGATCCCGAACCAGAGACCTAAGGTCAAATAATGACATTTTCCATAATCCTTTTTGTAATCCCCCACCTCCACAAAAAAAAAAACGGAAGCAAAAAAACGAAGATCACACATTTTACATTTTTGTAATGTGTGAGCTGTACTTGCAAGTACATTCTTTTCTATTTCTTTAAGCCTTGGATTATCAGGAATCCGTTCCATGAGTTCATCGGAAAAATTTCCAATCAATCCGAGGATTCCAGTGTCGAAGCGTTCTCTCAAGGACTCACCAGACAAAGAGATTTACCTTAATTCCCTACTGAGTCAAGTTGTGGCACAAGGCCGATTTTTAACGTGGGGACCTGAGAGTTTCCACTGAGGCCGCTAGTCAAAGCTTGTCTACGCTGGTCAAAGCTTGTCTAAGCTGGTCATAGATTGTCTAAGCTAGTCATACCACCGATATACGTAGCAGATGTTACGCAACAGTGTGGGGATGCAAGGTCGGAGAAAAGGCTTCCGGCGCGGAGCAGATACTACAACCGCAGAATCTATTCCGACGGGATAAACCCACTACTCCCCCTCCTAGCAATCTCTCGAGAAGAATCCGGGAGGAAAGCCTGAGATTTACTTGACAACCTCTACCCCCCACCCCCAACACTGAGCAAGGTTTTGACATATGGTCGGTTTTTAACGTGGGGACCCGAGTGTTTCCGCTGAGGCCAATGGTCTAAGCTGGTCTTAGCTTGTCTAAGCTATTCAGGGGTTGTCTAAGCTAGTCATAGCTGGTCATATCACTGCTACGTAACAGATGTTACGCAACGGTGTGGGGGGAAGCAAAGGAGGAGAGAAGGTTTCCAGCACGGAAGAGATACGACATCCGCAGCATCCATTTATATCCCGCAGGATATATATATATATATATATATATATATATGATTAGAAGGAGATATATATATATATATATCCTGCTAAATATATACATATATATATCCTTCCAGTCATATATATATATATATATATATATATATATATATATATATATCCTTATATATATATATATATATATATATATATATATATATATATATATATATATATATATATATAGTTCGATACTGTCCTTGGTTTCAGTCCTGCACTGCCTATTTTGGACCATATTTCTTGCGGATAAGTTGTTGATTACTGTATATGCAGAATAATGTTCCATTTTGAAGGCCTATTTTAAACCTTTTCCCAACATATGGGGCGCTTTTTGCGTCCACTATGCACACATACACTCGCATACACTCATATCTATTTATCAGTGTAACGATCAATCGACAAAGCTTCACCTTCGTGTTCGAAAAAAAAAAAGAAAGGGTTTTAAGATATAAAATAATTTAAGAAAAAAATATACAGTTCGTGTTCACTTTAAAAAATTATAACTTTATTAGCAATACAAAGAGTAATACGATTTTGCAGTTCACGGAAAATATTTGCCAACTGATTTACAGTAATGCCTGAAATCACATTAGTTATTTTAGCTGTTCTTAAAACTAGGTTCATTAAACTTTATAACATTTTTTACAGATTATTTCTATCGCAAATACAAATAAGGTTATAAGTTTTTTAAAGTGCACACGAACTTTATGGACACCTTGTATAATATCCGGAAAAATCGTATGTTTATTAAAAAATTTTGTTAATAGATAATTTGTATATAATATAAATGAAAAAACTTTCTTCATAGTTATTTATTTATAAAGTAAAAAACAATAAATATTGTATTATAGTCGGTTCACAAATTTTTTTATAGTTTTGCAAATTTTTATAAATTTTTATAATAAAAGATCTCTTTTCAAGTTTATTTCTTTATAAAATGATAAATAATAAATATCACATTGTATTTCGTTCACATATTTTTCTAATCTTGTAAATCAATACTGTCGAGGTAGTGTAGAGTTATAGCGGGAACAATCGTCCTTTTGAAACACCTTTTTTGCGGGCACAAAGGTTAAACTTTGCCGAAATATCATTATTTACATGATATGCATTCGGACGAACATCATCTTTGTTATTATTATCGTGTTTGTATAGTAATTAGACAGGGTCACTGGCAAAAATGCCCAACAAATTGACAAAGTTTCATATAATCAATAAGAAATGGAATATAAAGAACAGAGCAACACATTCTTAGATATTGGAATGTAAAGGACATTTTCAAACTACAAGACGTTGGAGAAGGAATAAAAATTACCAAGAAATCCTATCTAAAATGTGAAATATGTACCCAAGGCAGATTGGTACAATATAAAAATAAATTACCCGACAAACGGGCTAATAAAATATTGGACTTTGTTCATTGTGATTTAGTTGGCCCGATTCCATATATATATATATATATATATATATATATATATATATATATACAGGTTGCGATGGGTATAGTGTCGCTATTTTATATTTTTAATTTCGCGCATGCGCGTTGCTTGTTTTTGATTTTGTCGATTGAACAATACCATAGGTTTAGTTGGGCAACGTCTGTGAGAAAAACATCGCCATGACGCAATTCACTCGACCAGAAATTTGGAAACGGCATGCTGTACAGCTTGGTATTCGCACCGGCAGCTCCAATATGAACATTTCAGAGTGTTTGGGTGTCAATCTGAGGACAGTGCAGAGGATTCAGAACTTGTTTGGGGAGTCTAATCGTGATTACGAAAGTACGGCACTGATAAGAAAAGAACTCCCAAATTTGTTGGTGAGGGCCTCAGATGCAGGGCTACATCAAGTACTTTGAGGAGATAGTGCTGCCCTGGGGTCAAGAGGGTGGCTACTGGAAGACCCCCATGCCGGGCAGCAAGACTTTACACCATGCCACACAAGCAGGAGAAACCAGTCATGGCTGGCAGACAATTTCCGCGATCACATCACTCCTAACATCTGGCCAACTAACTCCCCAGATTGCAACCTCTTGATTATTATGCGTGGGGTGCAGTTGAGCAAGAGACCAATAAAACTCCTTGTAACATCTAAGATGAACTGAATGGCATTCACCAATTTAATCAAGGAGACCGCACAGAAGGAGATTCCAAAGTCGTCTGGAGGCTGTGGTTGAAGCCAATAGCAATTTTATTGAATAAATTTACTCCGTAGTATTTCAAGATATTTTTTGTGTAATTTTGGTAAATATACACGAATCCCTCGATTAGTACGGCTAATGTGTACATCGGTAACTATAAAAAATCAATTTTCAATTACTATGGTTAAACTAAAGACTGTTTTACCGCACTAATCGAGTATTATGTTTGCACTAATCGAATTTTGGTATATAAAAATTTTAGCGCATTAATTGAATGCGCATTAATCGAGGGATACTTGTATCTGTTAAAAGGAGATGTCAGTGTCATTTTCATTTTTGCATGATTTAGACGACAATTTATCCATCGTATCTTGCTTTGCCGACGACTATTTTAATTTAGTTTAATTTAATTCCAGTTAAATCATGTTTTATTTTCTTAAACAAAAAGGCGATAGTTTTTTGGGGTTTTTTATTAGCTACGAAGAAATATTTGGCAGGCATTATTCCGTACGGCTCTATAAAATGCTTAAGAAGCGATAACGGCATAGAATTCACTTCTGAAATATTTGAAACACGAACATTCCCAGCATGCATCTGTAGGGAGGGATATATTTTTAGTAGTCATTCCAATAGACTGGTTTACCAACAAAGATGAGGACATTATCTATCTATCTATCTATCTATCTATCTATCTATCTATCTCAGTTTGTTCATATCTATCTATCTATCTATATCTATCTATCTATCTATCTATCTATCTATCTATCTATCATAAAATCCACTCTGATTACCTCCTGACTTCATCGGTGAGAAGTCAGTTTTATTCGTGCATCTTCTTCCAGCGAACCGCTGCTCTTTGGAACCGCCCTCATAAGAGGATGTTTCCCCTATCACTACAACCTTAACCTGTTCAAGTCTTAGGTTAACCGTTATCTCTTTCAACTATAAACCGAGCCACTCACTCTGTAACCATCTACCTCGAGCGACTCTCGGGGCTTTTACAGAGTGAACCTCATTTCAAAAATAAATATTTAATTGTGTGTATGGATTTGCATGAAGAGAAAAAGGAAGTTAAACTTGCAGGACATATACTCTGATATAAATATCGGTACATCTGGAATGACTATGATGTTAAGATTTGATCTTACAAAACTCAACTTGTTGCTATTACCTAGACGTCTAAATCAGTGTTATGGCAGAATGGTTTATTCAGATTTCCACCCCAATCTACCCTCTTCTTTTTTTTAAAATTAACCTGTCATATCAATGGTCGTTAATGATGAAAGTAACTTGTATATACATCCTCTTTGGAGCCACTTTTACAGTAGCTAATAAATATAAACTACTTTTAAAAAAAAAATGTTATGGCATTTTAGGGAAAAGTACTTTTTGCTCAAGTATCCCGTGATGCTTTACGTTTGAGGGTCAAGATGAAGTAACGAAAAGCTGAATGTGTGTTTTATTTAATAATTTTGCTAATAAAGCCTTTCGTTTATTTAAAAAAAATATTGATGGAGTTAATCTAAAAAAACATAACTTATAATATTGCTTATAAGATTTCTTTTATAATTTGTTCTCTTTTTTTAAGTATTTTCCCCATTAACATACAAATTTATTTATTTTTAATAATTTACGCAATATTTTAGTATTTGGTAAGTATACTTAATAAAATATTTATCTTCATGCGTTATTAATAAAGTGAAATATTTTCTCTAATTTTAATAGCGATTTTTGTGAAGGTTTTGTATGTGATAAAAAGGCATAGGTTTTAGGAGGTAAAATTTATAAAATAAATTTACAGAGCAATTTTTATTATCACATGAAGAATGTTAAATATTTTTTTAAAATTATTTTTAAAAATAAAATTTTTATAGTTTCATGAGATTAAGAAAAAAAAACCTGCATTTGAAGGGTTGTTTTACGAAATTGTTTTAATAAAGCATCTTTAGAAAATTATAATTATAGAAAAATTATTGTTATTATTTTGGGATATTTATTTATTTATTTTTGGTTATAAATGTTCGTACAAAGAATTTTCTTGTTTTTTTTTTCTGAGAAAATTTGATTTTTATGAATAAATTTACAAAAAATACAAATATCGGTAGAAAAGACTTTAAATTTTTCCAAAATTAGTTCTAGAAATATGGATTTCGTATCGTCTGCCAGAAATTAGGATTTGAATATTATGAGGTGCTGCGTCTATAAAAATGGAGGGCCTATGAACGTCACAAAGAAATGCGTCCATTTAATTATTTTTCTCTTGTAAGCTTCATCAATATTTTTTCGTTCGTTTTTAAGTTTTATGTCTTTTTAAAGAAAAAAAAATACAAATTAACAATATAATTTCAAACTTTAAAAAAATACAAAAACAGTTGGAAATTTGAATGAATATTTTTTTTTAATTTTGGATAATTAACGTATTTTAAATAACTTATTTTATTGCTATTTTAGAATCAATGTTTTAGTCACTGTATCTTAAATTTAATGAAGTCGGCATATTCTTAATTCATTGCGACTGTTTTCGATTTTCAAAATTTTGCAGGCCGACGATGGCAATGCCAGCGATCCTCTGGTGGCAGCTACTGGCAAGCCACTGGCGGACCTCTAGCGGTCCGCCAGTAGTAACATTGCCGAGACGGACAGCAGGTCACTAGCGGTAAACGCTAGTAGCGTGCCACCCAGTGATTGGCGGCTTGCTTGTAGGGGCAGTTTGCCTAGAAAATTAACATTCGCGAATATATCTCAGTCATATTGACAGACCTCTTCTCTATGTTTTTTTTTTCTTTTCGATTGCGTTGATAGGATAGAGCAGTATTTTTCAGCCGGTCTTCCCCGGAACGCCAGCTTTCCGCAAGAGGTCTCTAGGAGAAACAGGGATAAATAAGCTAATGTTTAGTAACCTTTGTTTAATTTTATATTCGTAATTTTATTATAAACATACAGCATATTTTTTGAAAATCCTTGCTTATTATAATAAAGGCTTCAACCTCTTATATTATTTAAAATTATAATCGTAAAATAACAAGAACAGTAAGGCTAGTAGTACTTTATTCTCTTACCAACGAGAATACAAATACAAAAATACACTTAGACCCTGGCCACTCAGCTGTTTATGAAGGGTGTTTCAATAGACTTGGACAGATTTTAAATGTGAAATAAGCTTCTAAAGATTTATTTCTTTTTCTTTCAGATTTAGCGGATATTTGGGCGATATTATTTTTAAAACATAATTGCCATGACTTAAATAACATGGTCCAATAGAGAAATAAATAAATTTTCATCAATAACATTGATTTATTTACTGCTGATTTTTATCCGTCTTAATGAAACACCCTTTATATATTACCAGATGTATAATTTTGTATGAATTATATGCATAATTTTTGAATATCTATTGCTATATGTACCATTTTGTATTTTATATGTGTCATTTTGCATGTACTTTATTATGTATAATTTTGTATAAATTTTATATGTATAATTTTGTATTTTTATAAAATTATGTATAATTTTTGTTTATATGCATTATTTTGTATGCATTTTTATATGTATTATTTTGTATGGCTTTCCAAATATATAATTTTGTATGTATTTACACTTGTATAATTTTGTTTATATTTCTATATGTACAATTTTATATGCATTTATATATATATAATTTTCTAAGGGGTGTTCCAGAAACTTGGACTGATTTTAAATGTGAATTAAGTTTAAGCCTCTAATGATTTTTTTCTTTTTCTTTCAGATTTGACGGACGTTTGGGCGATATTATTTTAAACAAATAATTGCCATGACTTAAATAACATGAACCAATAAAGAAATAAAAAATTTTTTTATCAATAACACTGATTTATCTACGACTGACTTTGATCCGTCTTAATGAAACACTCTTATATATAATCCGTCTTCATATATCCTATATAACTCCAGAGGAGTTAACTTGCCTCCTCCAGTGTTTGCTTATGGAAGTACCCCATTATCTAATAAGGTCTTCCATTTCTACTCTACAATAATAATCAGAAGGCGTCAACGTGAAACCGCCTTCACTGATTAGTGGACAGGGTCTATACGTAGTGGATTCATGCAGGTTTTCCATATATTATGTTTACTATGTGCACTACGATAAAAAATATAAAAGAGATATTAATAATGGTATAATATTAATAATGGTATAATATTAATAATGGTATAATAATTTTTATGCAAAGGTTCCCTGAGACATGAAAACTATTTCAAGGGTTCCAAGAGGGTAACATTTTTTAGAAACGCTGGGATAAAGTGTGGAGATGCGAATTTCTTTTTTGATTGGGTCTTTTTTATGGGTTATCAACATTTCGCAGGTTATTTAAAACCAGTAAATATTTTTACATTGTAAGAATTCTTTTCTTTTCTTTTTTTTTAGATAATAATTGTTTAGTGATACAAGTCCTACTAATTAACACATTGCTGGTGGGAGAAGAGGTGGATTCATATCTTTCCCAGGGGTATTTGCGTGGAATTCGGCTCATTGATTAAAAATGCTGAGTCATTATCCATTACTCCACACGCACATGAAAGCTTACAGCAACTGGTATTCCGAAGCGGTCACCCATCTAGGTACCGACCAGTCTCGACGTTGCTTAACTTCGGTGATCGTACCAGAACCAGTGTTTGATTGTAATGTGACTGGTAGCCGAATATGAATTTATGCTTACCGCACAGGCATTATCCCTAAGTTGACATAAGCAGCTTCATCCGAAATTCGAACTCGGATTGCCAATTTCATAGCTACCGACTATTCAGTCTGAACGGCTTCGGGCGTGTTTGTATCGCTGTCTACCATCGGAGAAGTTTTTAGCAATAGATTATCGGAAATGCATGAAATAAATTCGATCCCCACGATCTTCGGGCTCCCAGCAGAAACAAGCTAATTTTAGTGAATATCTTAGTAAGTTTATAAGCTATAAGATATACATCTTTATTGTACATGATTTGAGACATCTATTTCCTTCATCAGGTTTACATTGATCTAATTGTTACGTACAAATACCACAGCGCAGTGGTAATGATAATATTAGCTGTTCCCTTTGGCATTCATAGACCGAGCAGCCAGCATTACTGTCGGTTAAAATTTATAACAATCTTTCTATTAAAATAATTTTTCTGAAAATATGTTTCTGATGTCCTGTAGCTCTTTCTAGTAATGATGGATTTTGCTTTCCTAACCTTTTGTTTGAAGTAGAGTTGAACGTCAACATCTTGATTATGTCATTATTTTCTCTTCTCAAGTACAGTAGCTGTTATCGCTCTTTCCAGTATTGATAGGAGTTTCCTTCCTAACCTTTTCTTTGAAGTAGTGTGGAACGTCAACATCTTGATTATGTCATTATTTTCTCTTCTCATGTCCAGTTGCTGTTATCTCTCTTTCCAGTATGGATGGGAGTTTCCTTCCTAACCTTTTCTTTGAAGTAGTGTGGAACGTCAACATCTTGATTATGTCATTATTTTCTCTTCTCAAGTCCAGTAGCTGTTATCTCTCTTTCCAGTATGGATGGGAGTTTCCTTCCTAACCTTTTCTTTGAAGTAGTGTGGAACGTCAACATCTTGATTATGTCATTATTTTCTCTTCGGGCTACATGTGATTTTAGTTGTTGTTGTTGTTGTTGAAAGCGATGAGGTTTCCATTATTTGGTAAGTTCTTTATTCTGCAATGCCAATCTACGAAATTCAAAGAAGAATGTTTTGCGCCAAGATCTACAGTATCTATTCACTGGAAGCCATTTTTTTCATTGCTCTGAGAAAGTGGTTGTATATAGTTTAGAAATGTTCTGAATGGGTTGAGGGCTATGCACAACATCCACATGAGAGTCTAGTTCGGACGAGGTTATTTAATAACATGACTTGGATATGTCTTCCGGTAATGAATTTGAAAATTAAAATTTCTTAGAAAGAGAAATATAATTGAGTAATTCTTACAGAGAAGAAGAGAAAAAAGAGGGTTAGCGCCGTATACGCTTCATATGAGTCCAAGAAATTATTTTTTATATCATATAGAAATTAACTTGTTCGATTAAATGTAGAAATTAAATCAATGTAAATTTTTTGGCAGATGAAAAGAATAGGAGTCACGAAACATACTAACATTCAATAAAAATATATCACACAATTCATTTCTACAAGTTTGGAAGCATTTCCGCTAATACATATATCGATTCACATGCACACGCACTCTCTCTCTCTCTCTTTCACACACACATACACACGCACTCACACACACACACATATATATATAAAGAAATTTGTAGTCTAATGTTGACGAAACTATTTTACACAACAAATATTGGGTTTTATAACATATATTTCATCTTTGTCAATGCACTTAATCCAGTGTAAAATATTAATCACGTAATCACTGAATTTCTGGAATGAGGAGTTATCATTTTTTGTCTTGTTTATATTCGGAATAATGTCCTCATCTTTGTTATTTTATCACAGCACTTCGGCCGTTGTGCTATGCAGCCTTCTTCAGGTATCTTTCAATCCGGGTAACCTTCTGGGAATTTAAGGGTTAAAGTGTTCTGTTCAAAATTTTATGAGGACTAGTCACATCGACAGACACCTAAAGAAAGTCTGAGGATACAAAGGCCGAAATGTTCTGATGATATCAACAAAGATGAGGACATTCGTAGTCCGAATGTAAATATTGTAAATAGTTATAGAGATTGAACATTATGCAATGAGAATATCAGATCAAAATTCACACGACAGATTTAATTATTTACCCAACCCCGAGTGTCTTGAGGGGCACTTCAACGTGGTGTAATGGTTTTTACAAGCTTGGTATCGCTAGATCAATTACGACTGAATAGTGAGTTCGAGCCTCAGTAGGTGCCCACATTTAAGCTACGCTTAGAAAATCACCACCCCCTTGCGTGTGTGCGGAAGGGGTTGCATTCTCAAAGAGTTCTTTAATAAACACACACACATACACACACACACACACGCACACACACACACACACACACATACATACACACACGTTGATACCTCATCACATATGCCAAAGACATTTTCTGTGCAATTATGCATTTATCCTTACGACCACTGGAACGGAATATGGCACAACGTCGACATTAAAGTGCCCCCTACCCATGTGCATATAGGACTAGGAAAAAGACCTTCAATTCGCTGTTTCTAATTCACATAAGTGCTTCTTATAGGCTGGCTGCCAACCACAGCTAGAGAGCCGAGTCTACCCAGCCATTCAACTCATCTAATATGCAAATTTCAATTCCCGTGTGTTTTTCAGAAAGACAGAAAACAAAACACGCACGCACGCACGCACGCACGCACGCACGCACGCACGCACGCACGCACGCACGCGCGCGCGCGCGCGTGTGCTCTCGGAGATCCGATAGAGCTCTCTCGAGAAAAATGGTTATTTTAAAAACAGTGGCTGCTGCTGTTATTAATGCATTGCTCTTCAATTGCTCTTCCACGTGCGTATAATACCCAGAAATTCATACACAGATGTTCCCAAGGACACATGGCACAGTGGATAAAGGCGTTAGTTAGACCCAGTGACAGAACCCAAAGAGTGTGAGTTCAATACCTGGTTAAGGCAGTGGAGAACTTTCAGAGGGGAATTAACAGGACATAACTGACATCCATTAGAGATGGCACGTGGAACTAGAACAGTCTACCCCAGTGAGCGAAATAAACCAACATAAAGCGACATTCCAACCACCTGAAGAAGGCCGGAGCGAACAACAGTCGAAACGTTGTGGTAAACATGGCGACAAAGATGAGGGCAATAGTCCGAATAATGTAAAAAGATTTCCAGTGCTTAAAACGCGACTAAACAATTTGAAAGATATTCAGCAAGAACACACTCAACGTTAGGCGTCAGGCCTTAAACCTGCACACACTCCTGTCGCAAATGCAAAAAAAAGAAATTATTTTGGAGAAACAGGCACGGAATTCCGTGTTCGGTTCAATGACCATAAAGAAACATCAACATCTATTTTCTTGTCGCTTCACACTTCAACCAAACAATCCATAGCATTGATGACATCAGATGCGTACTTTTAGCGTCTTCATTCAATAGCCGACAAGAAAGAAGCAGATCGGGGTTAAAATATATTTTCAAAATAAAATCGCACATTGAGAGATGCTTGTTGAACACACTTCCGTCAAGAAGCCGGAAGAGTGTTCAACTAGTGAGAAGTGCGAGAAATGAAACTCTTAGCCTAGAACCTACAGTTACATCAATCCATTTGAACTGTAAAAGAATGAAACCTTGTAACCAATCTAGTACTCTCTCTCTCTCTCTCTCTCTCTCTCTCTCTCTCTCTCTCTCTATATATATATATATATATATATATATATATATATATAAAGGAATCTGTGGGTAAATCCAATTCATAGGATCTACTTAAAATATTAGAACTGATCTCCAAAAGAGAGCTCAATATAATTTTTATTGTAGAGTATATAAGTGAATTACAGTCAATGAAACCGAAACAAATTACTCCATACAGATGGCCATTCCATCCATGAGGAAAACCATTTCTTTGGACTTGTCAATGCAAATACATTTTCCCCATGGATGAAATGGCCATCTGTATGGGGTAATTTGTTTGGGTTTCATTGATTGTAATTCACATATATATATATTTTAATATTTTTTGTTGTTATACGTTATATATATATATATATATATATATATATATATATATATATATATATATATACAAATATTTAAATAAATATTCTGTTTATAATAAACATTTACCAGCCTGAACGTCCGAGAAATTTCATAGAAAATATGAACAGGATTCGAACCTGTATCCTACACGAAACCGTCATATAGCCTGACGTGCTATACCAGTTTGACTACGAAGAAGCGTCTGGTTAGCAAAGTCGATTTTACTGCTTTTAAACTACAAACTTCCAATTATTTAAGTGTATATTAACGTATACAAATGACGTCATACATTACGAAATTAACTAAGTTGTCGGATTTAGTCGATTTCGTAGTATATATATATATATATATATATATATATATATATATATATATATATATATATGGAAGAATATAATATATAAATTTCAGTATATCAGAGCAATGTTAGGCAATTTAATAACAAAGTGGAAAAAATCTTTGTTACGTGTTTCGTACGCTAAACAGATTTCATGGGACTAAAATAATGTTTTTTTTATGAAGTAATTATATACTGAGGAAAGCGCTGAAATTGTGAGAATGCTAAATTTTTAATTTTGGAGTGTAAAAGAATGAAAGAAAGAACAAAGCCAGAAGGCAAATGCTGAAATCTTAATAAAGACAATGTGTTGGAGTTACAAATTGTTTTTATTAAGATTTCGACATTTTCCTACTTGGTTGCCGCAAGTGTCAGGAATTTACATTAATCTGCCTCGATTAGGTGCGAGGAGTGCAAGGACAGTTCTAAAGTCGAATTTTGAACATTGGAGTTCACAAAACTAAGAGAAATTTGGATGGAGAGAAAAAAAGAGAAAGATGAAAGGTGAAAGTCGAAAGGAAAATAAGAATGAGAGGAGAAAGGGAAAAACGAAATGAGGGAAAAGTAATATTATCTATCACTAGAAAATGAACAGACTGAAACAGATATATAGAGATATATAGAGAGGCAGAAAGATAGATAAAGTGGAACAAACTGAAATAGATATTAACAGACTGAGATAGATAGATAGATAGATAGATAGATAGATAGATAGATAGATAGATAGATAGAAACAGACTAAAATAAATTGATAGATAGGCTCAGACTGAAATAGATATGTGGATAGATCGATAGATCGGAACAGACTGAAATAGATAGATATTAACAGACTGATAGATAGATAGATAGAAAGAAAGAAAGAAAGAAAGAAAGAAAGAAAGAAAGAAAGAAATAGATCGACAGATAGGAACAGACTAAAATAGATAGACAAATAGATAAGATCAGATTGAAATAGATAGGTACAGACTGAAATAGATAGATAAATATTAACAAGCTGAGATAGATAGATAGATAGATAGATAGATAGATAGATAGATAGATAGATAGATAGGAACAGGCTAAAATAAATTGATAGATAGTTAGGGACAGACTGAAATAGATCGATAGATAGGGACAGACTAAAACAGACAGATAGGAACAGATATAGAAATAGATATATATTAACAGTCTGAGATAGATAGATATAGATAGATAGTATACTTAGACGCCAATATAGATAGATAATGAATAATCATGATAATTTATCTTTGTTCATTACATATCTATCTATCTATCTATCTATCTATCTATCTATCACTTAATGTGAAGCAATATTTAATATGCTCTCACGACACTGTATAATAATTTCGCTTGTGAACCTATCGCTGACTAACCTATGTAAATACCTATGTATGCACTTCTATATATAAATTACTGCTTGTCTTTCTATTAGGAAGACAATATAAAAATGTATTAACCACTTTTAACCTTCAACCCATATTAGATTAATTATCTACAATACGTTTTCGTTGTTCATTTTCTCTTTGTATAAAGAAAAAAAGATTGTTTTTCTAAACTTGTTGATAAATAAATTTGAATAAATCCTCAGCCATCGCATTAAAGCCACAATAATTTTTTAACGGATGCAAAAATTTTAACGCTTATAAAAATCTAGATACTAAATACAAGCGGTTTATTTCAATAAACAATTTCTAATGTGTCCATCAGCATAGTTTGGCCAAAGAAGATCATGGTAATGCATTCAAAGGACACATCGATTGTACACAAGGTCGAATGAAGGCAAAACACGTAATCTAGTCGTATGACTTCAATATTGATGTAATAGAATAACCAGTCACCCCCGTGAATGATTACCCTATAGCAGGTACCTATAAAGTCAACCGTCTACGATAGTCAGAGGAGAGCGAGCGAGACGATGTAAGCACGCCCGAGCTTCCAATGAGTGGGACTCACTACTAGATTGACCTGTGTGTATAACTGTACCACATTTCAGATTGTACTTGTTGTGTACAATAAACCTTTCTTCTAGTATCGACCTGGTGTCATGTGTTCCCTTAGCACGGAAAATAACAGTGGCGACGAGGATGTTTCAAACGAACTCACACCAATATAACAAATATACTTTAAGATTATGCAACTTTGGCTTACGAAAACGTATATAATGCGACCATTTTGACACAGTGGTTAGTTAAATAAAAAGGGATTTAAAAAAAAATTCAAATATTTCCGTGCAGTCGGAGTTTGTTAGAAAAAATGGGTTATTCGTTTGTTTGTTGGTGAAACCTTTCTGTTCGAACCTTCATTTAATCTAATTTCCGCATCCACAAAAAGTAAGAATTATCAACTACTGCGAAAAAAAAAATGTATTTTTTCACATCCTACCAAGAGAGAATCTTACTGACTACTCCGCGAATATTTTCCAAATACTGGATTATTGCTATCATACTTCCTTGAGCCGAGCCTCGAATTTTGACACGTTTCCTTCATGATTAACATCTCTGTTAATAAATAGATAAACGAATAACTCGATTTAGGGCTCATTAAGTTTGCATTAAAATAAGCAAATACGTATTCTTCTCAAACCTGCATCGAACTGCTAACTTCAAACATATTCAGAGGAGACGAAATCTAAACATTTAAAATGTAACGAGGACAAACATCTGTATTTTTCTCACCTCAGCAGTAATTTCAAAGAAAAAATTTTCAAAGAACAGCAGCTGATTGACTGAGTGTTGGTGGGAGCAAATCAAATCGTTTAACACAACAGGCGTTCAGCCAATCAGTCATAGTTCCTTACTGGCAATCAACCAATCAAGTTGCGCCTTTTTTTTATGAACGACCAATTATTATATGCTTTTTTTCTTTGTGTTTTTGCTCTTCGTACTAACTGAAATTAATAATTAAATGAAGAAACAGAAAAAAAATCATATGGAAAAAGAAGTTCAAGTTAATAATACAGGGCACTTGAAGATTACCGTATAATGTTTAGGATTGATTTTAGCCGATAAGAGTTTTCAAAATCGATTCCTTGTACTAATCTATACACCCCAGAATTAAGAAGGAATCAAATTAAACAAATAAAATGTCAAAGAAATAAAAGACAATGGTTAAAAAAAAACCTTTCAAGTTTTTAAGAAAAAAAAATATCACCGCCTTCTTTCCCTTTTGGTAGGTAGTTAAAAGCGGAAGTAGTTTATGACAGCAGTGGCGGTTACTTCCGTTGTTTGCTAAGATTACTACGGTTACTACTGCAGTTACTATTGTTCAGTCATACTGGCATCGAGTGTAGACACAGTTGTTATTGATGATGGCGATGATGTTGCCGCTGGCTTTTGTGGGGGTCTGAATGATCTGGCAAGTAATTCAGCCAATCAAGTGAAAGAGAACGTTGCATTCAAGAGCTGACTTTACTTTCTTTGATAACAGCGTGCCAATGGTCGGCTGGACGATGGGGATGTTCCATAATCTCATACCAATGATTCAGTAATTCACCATGACTGGACCAACCTAATTCCATCTGAAAAAAAAAGTATATATATATATATATATAGATAGATAGATAGATATACAAAAAGAGATTTGTACCTACAGAAATAAAACATAGATTTGAACAAAACAGATGACATATTGCACGTAAGGTACCTTTTGACCAACGCTTTTTCAAAGGTGGTGCGTTGGCAAATTGGTAAACAAAGACACAAGCACAAGAACGAAAGATGAGGGAATGTTGAAACGTGATTAAAATAAAGTAATAAATAATTAAAAAATTCGAAAAGGGGGTAAGGCAAGTTCTACAAGAGTATAAAAGGTAAAAAAGACACACCCAGTTCCTCCAACAACCGTAAGGAGCGTATAAAATGCTCCTTTTGTCTACACAAGCAGTCCACGATTCGTCTATTGGGGAACATTTGCTCGACAGCCCGGACTGTGTCACCGACTATGAAGACACTTGGTTTTCAATTATACTCAATGCTCGTTCGGTTTACAATCACCGAGTTCTCGAGGCTGTATTCATAAAATTTGATCAGCAAAGCCTGTGTAGACAAAACGAGCATTTTATGCACTCCTTACGGTTGTTGGAGGGACTGGGTGTCTCTTTTATCTCTTTTATACTCTTGTGGAATTTGCCTTTCCCCCCTTTTTGAATTTTTTAAATTATTTATAATTAAAATTTACTTTATTTTAATCACGTTCCAACTTTCCCTCCTCTTTCGTTATTATGGTTGTGTCTTTAATTGATTTTCAATTTGCCAATGCACACCATTGAAAAAGCATTGGTCGAAAGGTGCCTTACGTGCAATATGACGTCTGTCTTATTCACACACACACACACACACATATATATTTAATTGGATTGATGTGAGTTTCTGACCCTGGGTTTCACGCTATTTTGTCTGACGATCGCAAAGAGCATGAAACACAGGGTTACAGATTCACATCAATCCAACTAAATATGTTACCTCTATCACTGAAGTACCGCGCATATATATATATATATATATATATATATATATAATTAATTCATCGAGTCTGATAGAAACCTCTACAGAATGCAGAAAGCACTGGACGGCCGTTTCGTCCTATATTTGGGACTCATCAGCAGTGCGCATCCACTACTGAGAATTGAAACCCTGACAGTTAGGATGTCAAGCAAAGATCATACCATTAAGATTTGCGACGTTTGGTCCTAAGACTCAGTAGGAAAAGACTCAGTAGGAAAAGACTCAGTCAATAACATGTCATCATTTTAAGGTGTCTTTGTTACAGTAGTATTTTAGCATTCTACTTCAATTTTTGAATTTTTTCTAGACAAATCTTATTGGTTGAAAAATACTGAAATGCATTTGCTATATATCTTCTTCAAAATTATGACTTTTGTTAAAAAAAAAGTGGCTCACAAAGAACTTGCTATTTTTTCTGATTGCTGATTGGTTAAATAATAATAAATACGAATAACGCCCACGCAATCAGGTGTTACAACCAATATTTTTGAACGACAGTCTGGAGCCTGTCATGTGACCATAAACTAACTAAATAGGGAGAACGAACGTATCCCACAAGAATGAAACCTTTTTGAAAGTTAACAAGACACGTCGCCGCTTTGCTAGTAAAATCTGACTTGAATTTTCCAGCTTTTGCAAATTTTTCACCAACAAAGAAAATACTTGAAAAACCTTCTGAAGCTACAAGTTTTTATAAAACATATATTCAGCTTTTCAGAATTTACTTAAAAAAAACTTTCTCACTCAATTTTATTCAACAGAATTTATCCTTTTGGTGAACATTTTAGTTAAGCGGCAAAAGTTGTATTACATTTATTTCAGAAGTGCACAAAACTAAACTTCATTTTGGTATAAAACAGAAAAACTTCTTGAAATGTTAAGTGATGATTTAAAGTTCTTTTTTTCATCAAGCAAAATTTCATAGCATTCGTGTCTGGGGGAATGAAAGGGAACGGGAGAGGAAGAGAGGCGAGAGAGTCGGGGAGATAAGAGACAAATTAAAAAAGAAAACAGTAGAGAGCAGAAAGGAAAGAGCGGAAGGAGAGGGGGGGACAATAGAAGCGATAGAAAGACACGAGAAGACAAGAGAAAGGTTAGTGAATGAGACAGAGAAAGAAAAGAGACAATGAAAGACAAATGATAAAGAGAAAAGTGCAGAGAGAGAATTTACCTTTCCAATTCTGTGTGCCCCGGTCATCATGTCTTTGTGCATGACTGAAAAGACGAAGACGTGTCCCAGAAGTTTCGGATTTTCTCGGTTGATGTCAAATACACATTGGTGATGCCACACCGGCTCGGTGAGGTTCTGTCGCACTTTGGTTTTGTGTTTTGCCTCACGTATTCCATTCACGTACATTTCCACCTTCACGTAAGGATCTGCAAAAGAGAGACATTTTCGAATGTTTATAAGGAATGGACAAATTCAATCAAAAAGGGTACTCTATTTATTCTTCCATGTTATTAAGCGAAGAAAAGATTGTGTAGCGTTGTGCCTTGAACCAGCACCTGATTAGGTTTTAAATTCTGACCAGTGGTTGGAGGCAGAAGTGTGAATCATCACCAGTTCTTTTCGTAATCCAGTAGAAAGAACTTCCATTCGGACAGCTTCTTCCCAGGAACTGTTACTTTGTGGAACAGATTCCCGGAAATCATTACCATTTTGACCTCTTCATGTCTAGGGGTAACTCTCATCTTTTCCGCACAGTCCCATGAATTTTATTTCTTGCCTTTTGTTACGTTCATACAACACGAGATAGTAACCCTCTACTTTGTATTGGTTAAACATTAGTATCTTATTTATTATAAAACGCAGGTTGTGTTTGTGTGTGTGTACGTTTATATATTGGATCGGATTTCCTACATTTTTCAACCGATTTCAACAAAACTTCACAGGACTACATAAAATTACCTCGCGGTGGTTCTGACAGCGCCCAAAATTGGAAAAATACAATTGTTTTTGCATGAAATCAATTTGAAAACACGATTAAGAAGCATCGCGAGAATGAAAGGGGGACAGCTCATATCGAGTTATACTTATTATAAAACCCAGGTTGTTTGTTTGTTTGTTTGTGTGTGTGTGTGTGTGTGTGTGTGTGTTCGTTTATATATGGGATAGGATTTCCTACATTTTTCAACCGATTTCAATAAAACTTCACTTTTTTTTGGCAGGTAGTGTTTCTTATTGTCTTGCACACTTTTTTCTTTATTTTTACATTCAGAACGCTTTAAAAATTCCATTTACAAGACAATTGTTTATAATAAAATTCTATTCAATCAGTAGATCCATAACGATTGAAAACAATGTTTTTGTTTGAGTTTGGGTTTGACCAATTTCTAAAAAAAAAAAAAAAACTAATTAAGACATGCGTGTCCGTCAACCTTAAACAATAATCTTTGTTAATTTTATTTTTCAGTCTTTATGATGGTCGATACTTGATCTATCTCTTACTGTTACATCCTCGGACAACGCCGGGCTCTACCGCTAGTAAAATATAAAATAAATAAATAAAAGTAAACAAAAAAAAGTGTGAGCGAAAAAAGGTGAGCCCCTTGAAGAAAAACCCCGTACGACGAAAAACAGGGAAATCGTACTGATTCATTCTCGTGATTCAACATCGACGCGGGACAGCTGTTACTATATTTTGGAAAAAAAGGTGAAAGCGAAAAGTGTTAAATCGTGGTTATTGTTTGTCACGCTTCAGCAGGTGTTTGCGGTTAGCTGGCGAAACAGAACCACTTTGATTGAACTTAAACTCCTCCCTCCAGGCAGCTAAATCAGGAGAAGTCGTTAATAAAAATCCCCAGCCAGCACTTGTTCCAGACAGAAATATCTGGACTGGGATTGATCAGAAAGAGACAGGGGTTTGTTTCGAAGTATTTGAACTGCCATGTTTAATTAAAGAGTCGTTCTTCCACCCCCAGTACGTTTAATGAGAAAAATATCACTGAGAATGCACTTTTTTTCATTACAAATGATTAGTGAGTTCGATCCTCAGTGGGTACTCCACACTTTCGGCCTTGTGCCACAACTAAGCTACGCTTCTCTCGCTAGATCAGTTACGACTTAGTGACTTCGGACCTCACTGGGTGTGCCATACTTTCGGCCTTGTGCCTCATATAAGCTAAGCTTACTAAATCGTCATGTCTAATGGACTATTCCGTTTTGAAAGTTAGAAGTGTACTCTACACTCTATTCGTTCTCATCGTACCTGGATATATATATATATATATATATATATATATATATGTCGGTAGATTCAAGATTTTGGCCAATGTAGGGATATAGAACTTAACAATTTATTTTATATTTGAGACGTAGATTTTTAGCATTTAAAGAGCCTTCTGACAAGTCAATTAAATAAATAGATTAAAATTATAAAGAATGATGCCATATACCTCTTACTTATTATGCTGTGTGCAAAACTTCTCAGTACTTGCTTTTGAAAACGAGATACTGAATGTACAATTAAATTATAGAAGTTTTGGTTGAAAATAAAATATTTTTCATTTTAAATATTAATTCATTATTATTACAGTTTTTATTCAAATATCCTCTCTATTTTTTAAAAATATTCTAATTTTTCTTAGATTATGAATGTATATATACGTATGTGTGTGTGTTTGTGTTTATTCCAATTTCCACGCTGCTGGAGAAATGTTTTCCGCCATTTTGATCGATTGATTGATTTGTTACTTTTTACGACTTATCAACCTTTTACAGGTTATTTAAAGCCAGAAAATATATTTTGTGATTGTAAGAATTTTTAGAGGGTTGATAATGGTTTACTGATACAAGTCCTACTAATAAATCCTTAGGAAGAAGAAGTGGATTCACGTCTTTCTCAAGGGTATTTGCTCATAACGAACCCGTCTGGAAATGGAACTCGTCCCTTCGACTCACAATTCACAATCTATTACACCACCCGCACATCCAAGCCTACAGTACCTGTTATATCCAAGCGGTCATCCATCTAAGTACTGACCAGGATTGACGTTGCTTAACTTTGCTGCTCGTACGAGAACCAGTGTTTTAAGGAAATATGGCCGCAAATCCACAATTATAACTACTCACTGAACGTCGATAAGTGATGGGCTTTTTTTTATGAACTGTATATTTTGTCCAGGGTATGACGATAAACTACACCCGGCAGTAAGGCTTCTGTTCAAGATGTTTTGAGGAGCATGGAACCGTCTCTTAATTGCTGTTGTTTCCAGATCCACACTGACCCAGGAAAGTAGCACCTGTTAGGGTTCCATCTACGGGCAAATAGTGTTTTGATCCCTTAAAAGGGATCAAAACACTATGAAAGTATAAAAATAGATTTTCCTAGTAAAAGTACCAGCAATACATTTCTGAAAAAAATATTACCATCAATAGATTAAAAAAAAACAAACAAAAAAAACCTTACCAGCAATACATGTGACGCGCCAAAAACTATCTTTACCAAAATAGGTCAATGAAACCTGATCTCCAAACTAATATCTTACAAAAAATGCATATTCTTTTCATACGAATCTACCCTAAAAATATTGTTGGCATTAAATAACCCATTGAGGTGTTGATATGCCGTAAAACAAAATAAATCAAGCCAAATCTACTGTATTTTAAATTTCTTGTTTCCACAAAAGAAGCGGATGCTAGAGACTTCTGCACACGTCTAAGTGTAAATAATAATAATAATAATAATAATAATAATAATAATAATAATAATAATAATTGATCTTGGATATTGTATTTTTGTTGCCATTCTACTTACTGACAGTTCCCACCAACGTTACTTTTGGTATGTTCTTTGCTTCGATAACATTGAAAACCATTTTCCCGGCGACGGGTTGATAACAGCCAGAAATTCGCAGATCTCCTTGATGCAACTGCAAGCAGAAGTGAAGAGAAAGGACAATAGTGAATCACAGCAAAAAATAAATCAGAACATCAATTGTAGCGTTGTTTCTGCAATTGGTTATTTCAAACCTGATTCTTGTAACAACACAAAATTCTGTTTTATGTTTTCTTTCTTTTTCTTTTCAGCTATAGAAATGTCATTCATTGGAAAAGAAAAGGCGTTTTGTCTGTTAGAATATGCTTGAAACGGTCGAACAAGATTGTGCAGCGTACAATCTTTAAAATGCACCAACTGCAATGCAGATATGGACATAGCACAAAAGTTCAAAGAAGTCTGTCTGTGCTCGATTTGACATGTGCCGTATCACAAGTGGGGTACACATGTGAAATCGTTCATGTAATCCGTATAACATTGAATTTCCCATTCAAATTTTGATGAATAAATCATATTTGGCTCGACAATAAGCCTGTTTAGTTTCATTTGCCTCGACTATATAGTCACTCACATATATACTTCTCATCACATTTTTTGAAACGCCTTGTACAATACTTTGGCGGAGTCATTTGTGTAGGGCTGTTTTCTCAACATTGTTGTAAGTCAAAGGTGGTTTTAAATAGACTTGATTTAAGTAAATAAAAAAAAAGTTTTAAAATAAATAAAGAAAATTACACTATTTACATTATTCGAACTATTGTCCTCATCTTTGTCGCCATATTTATCACAACGTTTCGGCCGTTGTAAGCTCCGGTCTTCTTCAGGTGGTTCGACATTCCAACCACCTGAAGAAGGCCGGAGCGTACAACGGCCGAAACGTTGTAATAAATACGGCGACAAATATGAGGACAATAGTCCAAATAATGTAAATAGTGTACATAATACCTCATCTCAGAAATATAGACAGATACTGAAGGGTCGAAACGTTGTGATAAATACGGCGACAAATATGAGGACAATAGTCCGAATAATGTAAATAGTGTACATAATACCTCATCTCAGAAATATAGACAGATACTGAAGGGTCGAAACGTTGTAATAAATATGGTGACAAAGGTGAGGACAATAGTCCGAATAATGTAAATAGTGTACCTAATACCTCATCTCAGAAATATAGACAGATACTGAAGGGTCGAAACGTTGTAATACATATGGCGACAAATACGAGGGCAATAGTCCGAATAATGTAAATAGTGTACATAATACCTCATGTCAGAAATATAGACAGATACTGAAGGGCCGAAATGTTGTAATAAATACGGCGACAATGATGAGGACAATAGTCCGAATAATGTAAATAGTGTACCTAATACCTCACCTCAGAAATATAGACAGATTCAAAAGAAAATTAATCAATGGAAAATGCAGTAAGATAGATGAGTTAATAAAACGAATGTTGTACTAATATTGGAACAATATCTCTCTTTAATTGATACGATATATTAAGACAAATGAAAAAACATTCGGACATAGGATCGGATTTTAAGTTGGTTCTTGAAGAAAGCCGAAATGGAGTCTTTTGACCCACAAAGAAATATTCATTGAATAGAATGTGTTGGTAGCGTATTAGTTATCGACATGCAAAAGAGAAGCCAGGATTTTATAAACATAGCAATAATACATTGGTAAACATTTCATTCGAATAAAAAAACATTCTATTTGGAACAAATTATTGATATAAGTTTTTCAAAATTTATGAAATGTTATGTCAATGTTGTTAATCTTAGTCGGTAACAGAGTACAACAGAAAGTTCAGAGGTGAGGGAATAATCATTGATTGGTTTATGATCATATTGACAGGCCAATCGGAGGACAGGAGAAAGCAGAACTTTTAGTATTAAGTAAGAGTGAACAGTTGTATTTTTGACCAGCAAACGTTTTAGATCTGAAATAATTCAGTCACCTGCCACTGGCTAATAGTTCATGGTTCAGGGAGAAGCTATGTTTTACGAACTGGCAATATGTAAAGGACTTAAAGGATTTCTGAGGTTAGAAAAAAAACAAGTCCATCTTGTAACCATGGATTAATAATATCAGTATAGAGAAAATGAACATGGTCAAATGTATTTTGGCTCTCTGTGTCGCACCAGAAAGTTTTTCTTGCCTGAGTCCATCCTTCAAATCTATAAATCAACCATTCGAACTTGCATGGAATACTACTGCCATATATGGTCTGGTGCCCCCGCTGTTCGCCTTAAAGTCGTCGACAAAATCCAGAGACGGATATGCAATGTGATTGGCTCTGATCTGTCATATCATTTACAGTCGCTCTCTCACAGACGCCTCCTTCTGTCTTTTCTACAAATACTTCCACGGTAACTGCTCCGACGAGTTACTTTCGCTAGTTCCCAAACTGCATGAATTTAAACGCGCCACTAGGTCGGCATCTCAGCCTCACCTTCTCACTGTCGAAACGGTTAAATGTAGCGGTTTCTTCTACTCAAATAGCTTCATGTCTCGCACTTCCCGTCTGTGGAACTCCCTTCCTCTTACTTGCTTCCCTGATAGCTGTAATCTCCAAATATTCAATTGCAATGTCAATCAGCATCTCCAGATGGCTTGATCTATTCCCCGTCTTTCTCTTCATCCTTTTCTGCCTCTTTACTCTTGTTCTCAATCCTCTGTAACCCCTTTCGTGCTAGTGACACTCCCGCCTTGCTTGGGATGAAAAGCTTAAAAAAAATGTCCAACGTATAGAACTATCAAAATTTGTAATAAAAAATAAGAAAAGAAAGAAAAGCACAGGCCAAAAATAATGCTAGGCAAAAAATATATTCAAGGCAAAAGTCGGCAAAGCAACAGTAATGAGGCAAAAATGATAAAAACTAAGAATGATATTGGTATACAAATGAGCTACAGTCAAGTTATCGCAGCGTTCTGGCACCAAGAGAAGAAAGAACAAAAATATGGGGGATGAAGCTCAGAAGAAATCCTAGCATGCATCTGTAGAATTTGTCTTTAAATTTGAAGAGGTGGGTTATGTTTTGGCAGTTTTTCTAATAGGGATTGGAACAAACAATCAGTGTTATCACTTCTGCCATAGCAGAGAAAAACAGATCATTCTGATGAATTCTGTTTTACTGACATGCGTTGAGGAGGCTAACGCGGTCCAACTTGTTGTTTCGAATAACAGCAGAAACAGGGAAATTGGCCAATAATAACGATTTGAGCTTCATTCCTGCCTTGTCGAAACCTACAATGTTTGTATTCAAGCTTTTCCAGCCTTGATACATTTTAGGTATCATAACCGAATATTTTGTCAAAAAGGATTAACGAGGAAGTGAGTCCTCAACACTATATAACTTGTTACAATATTGGTGCCGTGACCAGAGATTTAAAAAATATTAAATGTTCTCTACAAACAAAATACACATCATGCAAAATATTGTCACAATACAAATAGAACATTACTATCCATTTATTTACAAGGTAAAATATTCTGAAAGCTAAAAATAATTTAAGAATTATGACATTTATTTCTCAAAATAATTTAAAATTCTGTGATATCAGAGACTCCAATGTACAGATATGGGAAATTCGCTCATATTTCTGTAGGGGACTATTTTGATGACGTAGAAAAGTGTTAATCGCACACAATAATATGAGCAGGCACTGAACAGTTCTTAATTCCTCAGAACTCCCATAATTTGACCAAATGACTTGATATTAGAATTATTTTTGTGGGGAATGGGGTTCTTCTTCGACATCACCGAGTATATATGTCTTACATATTTTGTATATTTGTTTGACATTGTCCAGAAATGGGCAGATTCCTGGTGCAAAAAGTAAACATATACAATGCGGATACACTCACCCGGAATACAGTCTGTGGAATGAGGCTAAGATTCGCCTTGCCGTCCGTTAGATTATCAACTTCTTTTAACAAGATAGAACAAACGCCAAGCAAATGGCGTCTGCCTCGACCTTCTGAAGAATAGACATGGAATTCCAGAGCTGCATTTTCGGTAAAATCCACGGGCGAAAGTTCTTTGATGGAAAACTTTTCTAAGAAAACAGGATTCTGTGGAATTAGAAAGCGTAAATAAGAAATATTAGAATGGGAAAATAAATAATTGTAGATAAGATTTAAGTAATATTATCCATGTTTAAATGAATGTGCGGTCAGAGAAAAATGCAAGAATTTACAACCTCGCAGTTAGGAAAATCTGTGTCCTTTTCAACCCTTTCTTTACCACTGATTCAGACAATCACATTCCATTCGCATTTGCTTAATAAAGTGTTTATTTTAGACTTTTTATTTCCAAAACGCGTTTTCTTAATAAAGTTATTTTTTTTTGTTACATAAAAAACTTCGTTTAAATAACTGTTTATTTCAATTTTTCTCGCTACGAAAGGTTTCTTTAATATGATATTTTCGCGGACCTGTGTACGCTTTGTGAGATAAACACGTGTGTGTCTCCTGAAATTGCCCACAACAAACATGGCGGACTCGGAGAATGAGTCCACCATAAAGAAATTTAATGAAACAAGAACCGATATATATGTACAAACAAATAATAATGTATTAACAAACTCTTACAAAATGACATGAACAATGTCTGTGTACAAATGGATGTGGGGAGATTTTGGCCATGAAATGAGTGAATATGCGTACGTACGTACGTACGTGTGTGTGTGTGTGTGTGTGTGTGTGTGTGTGTGTATTGTTCATGGCGTTTCCCCAGGGGGAAAAACACAAATCTCCACGAGAGATTTACATGTTTTAGTCTCAGCTGAAAAGTAATGAGAAAGAGAGCGAGTAAAAGATATACCAAGTATATATAGAATTGGAGAGCGTCCTCTAGTACCAACTTGGAAAATTAGGAAATTAGGAGGAGTTAACTCCGACAATACCATATCTACGCGTATATAAGTCGATCCGAAGATAAGCTAACCCCACAATCGTATGTCTGAAAAATGTGTAAGAATCAAAACCCTGTGTATAGGCTGAGGAATCTAATAAACATATTATGCGCAGATGAGCCACCTTTGTAAATTCTGACGATTGGGGAATGTTTTTTTTCATAAAGTTTTAGCTTTCTGATAACTAAAATATTTTTTTTAGTTCCATTTCGAACTCACATACGTATGCGATAATGTCACCTCCGTTCTTTGGGGTGAAACCGATGGTGTTTTTTACGTTGTTAGCCGTCCGATGGTGGTGTGGACGTCATTGATGGAGGGAATCTTGCGATACGAACGTTATTCGCATCAGGACCTGACCAGATTTTGGGGGCATCAGCTCAAGATAAAGATCAGAACTGATAGGAAGCGTTTGTTATCGACAGAATTCAGCGATAGTTAGGTAACTGCGGCGAGTCTGGTTCGTGTGAACGGTACTAATTTTGATTTTCTTTTTTTTTTAAAGTCCCTTTTGACGCAATGGGGCATTTCCCTATGAACCCTTCCCTGGTTAAGTTAGACACTATTTTGTTTTTACCTAGTTAATAAGTCAGTGTTGTTCCCTGTCTGTTCCCGGCGCTCTCTTTTGTTGTGGTCCATGTCAAGATACCCAACCTCCCCAGTTTGTTTTCGTCCCCTCCCCACTTTTTTTTATCTCGACTGAGCCAGTCTTTGGTTTTCCCACCCCTACTTTTCCTTCCTACTCCATTAGTGAGTGTGCTTCTTGATTCCGTCTAATGGTAGAATACAGTGGCCACTCTTATTATTTTTGAGGGGTGGATGGGTCCTACTAACAGCTGTTATGTTTTAGTTTGATTTTTGTTATATTTTTAGTTAGTTAGAGAGCCGAGTTCGAATTCCAGTCGAATCTATTACATTCACTTACGTGATAATACCCTTGGGAAAGGTATGAAACCTCTTCTCCTCTCCCCCCAGCTATGGGTAAATAGCGGGACAGACCGGGTTCTATAGCCTTGGATGGCAACTACTCTACCGTAGAAAGAAGTCATGTATCGAAACATGATCGCCTAAGCGTGTATCACGCATGGAATATAATTGACTGATATAGACAAATTTTTACATCATGAGGTTGTTTTGAAGGTTCCCTGTGAATGTGTGGTATCGTGGTACATGTCGAATTGAATGATGATGGATGATTTCTTGTGGTGAATGTGTAAATTGTAATGAATGAATAGATCGTGAATCTGATTACCTATATCTAGGATATTTACTGTTGTCTAACCTTACCTCACTTCCCTTTTGACTTTGTACCACAATTGTGTATTTATGTCGCAATAAATAATGTTTCCCAGTACGGATTGAAATCAACAAAATTATTAGCCTATAAATACTTTACTGATTAGGATTTCAAGTCAAATGAAGAACTTTATCATTTGAATTGTCTCCCTTGTTTTGGTCATAATAAAGCTACTATTTACAAAGATGTTGAACGAAGATTTACCTTAGTTTTATAAACTGTTTTCGTGTTGAATTTAACCGTTCTTCCTGGCACCAAGAAACATTTAACATATGGGTTTAGGGGAGGCTGCTGAGATGACGTCTGCAGGATGAGATTCTGTGCCTATAATAAACATAAATGGTAAATGTGATTCACATTAAAATATATACTCATTGGTGTTAGTAACACGGGGAAGAAATCAATGCGAAGAAAATGGCGAGAGATTAGAGGGTTGTGAACAGAGAAAAAATTGTTTCTTAGCAGGCGCGTAACTTCATATAAGTTACAATATCTAATAAACAATGGCACACCTATCTTGAAGTTAAAAAAATCAAAATCCGGTGTTTAAACGTGATGTGCCTGTAAGCCTTGAACAAATGGATACGGGAACAATGTTTAAGAGATATGATAAAAAGACGAAAGTTAGTAAGATCTAAAAATGACAAGAAATAGTGGAGAGCCATGACCACCAACGTCCTGAAGGGATACAGTACATATAAAAATGGGTAGTATATATTCAGATGCACCATATTGACATTCCTATGATTCAGAGGTAATGTGCATTGCAGGTGGAGAATCATTTGCAATTAATGATCAGGCTTCTTTTTTGTGTTGCGTTCACTTCAGAACTTGGACGATAACGGCTCTCCACAACTTCATATCTTTTTTTATTCTTAGTAAAGTTAATTTTTTTTACTATTATTCCCACTCCTTGCTCTCCCAACCAAACTCGTTAGATAGATTATTCTTTGTTTCTCTGTGCCTCTCATGACATCAATATGTCCAGTGAGTGTCAAAATGCTCCAAACCCTCTTTCCGCATTAGGTGTTCTAGAAATTTCAATGGCCTCTTGACAGTTGCCAGAAAGACCCCCATAATGACGGCATATCAGGCTTACTTTTTGATGTTTTATTAAGCTCACTTTTTTGATGGTTTATTTAAGGTTCACCTTTTTTTCAAACGTGAGTATTATCACGTTATAATGAATACATGAAAAGAGACTTAGCAAAGTTTAACATATATACACGCAAAAAACGGTTTGTCAAAATGGCGGGTTTTCTGTGTAATGCAATGAATGCAGCAAGAAAAATACTGGAAAAAATTAGGAAGACGGTTGGTTTCATCAATCCCACTGACTGTATTCACCTGATTGTTCGCCAACCGATTACCATTTTCTAATGAACACCAAATTCAAAACTTTGTCGAAAGGTTTTTTTTTCACGTCAAAAGCTGCACAGTTATACTCTTGTACCGATAATTAGCAACAATTTATTGCAAATAATGGTGAATATATAACTTATTAGCGGCTCGGAGTGAAGAATCGGAGAGCCGAGTTCGAATTCCAATCGAATCCATTACATTCACTTACGTGATAATACCCTTGGGAAAGGTATGAATCCTCTTCTCCTCCCCCAGCTATGGGTAAATAGCAGGACAGACCGGTTTCTATAGCCATGGATGGCAACTGGTCTACCGCAGAAAGAAATGGCAACCTCCTGCGGGAAAAATCTGCCTCGTCTGTCATGTATTGAGAGATACATGATCGCCTAAGTGTGTATCACGCATGGCACATAACTGACTGATATAACTTATTAAAAAATAATTTTAGTTTATTTTTTGAAGAATAAAGTTGATGAACAAACATAGTCTATTTTTTTTAAATAAAATTCATGAACAAATTTTATTTTTTGATGAATAAAGTTCACCAATAAAGACGTAAATTATTAGATCGTTATATCTACTCCTTCGTTTTTTTTTTCTGGTGTTCTGCGAACGATTTTGAAGAATAATGTTTCGAAGCATTTTTTGCATCTTAGTAAATCTGATCATCCTGTGAAACTGTTGTCCAACTTTATTGAAATTTCATTTCAGGTTAGACACCCCTTTCAGATGGAATTCCAAGTAGACAATAATAAATATGTCTGACATCTTCTCCCTGCTTTTAATCCAGATCACAAAGCTGACAATGCGTCCTGAGTATAACTATAAACTACACCCGGCAGCAAGACCTCTGTTCAGGAGGTTTTGAGGAGCACCTCTTAATTGCTGATGTTCCCAGGTCTACCCTGACCCGGGGTGGTAGCACCTGTTAGGGTCCCAGCTATAGGCAACTAGTTAACCCCTAATCTGGGGTCAAAACACTATGAAAGTATAAAAATAGATTTTTATTGTAGAAATAACAGAAATACAGTTTTTTGAAAAAACAAAAATTACATTTGACTCTAGACAAAACTCTCTTTACGAAAATATGTCAATGAAACCTGATCTACAAACTGATTTCTTACAAAGAGAACATATTCTATTCATACGAATCTATTCTATAAATCTCATTGATATCAAATAAACCATTAAGATTCATTTGCCGTAAAGGAAAATATACCAAACCAAACCAAACCAAACCAAACCAAAGCTGCCAATGCATCCCGGGACATTTGTGCTGTGCACGGAGATGACTTCATTACTAACAGAATGATATAAAATACTTCAAAACAAGCAAAGGGTTAATGTTACGCTGTATGCTGAAGATATGAATTGGCTCAAAGAGATAATTCAGCAGAAAAGACATAACCGGCGATGCAGTAAGATTATTCAACATGGCAATGATCAATTCCACATCGCTAACATGACGAAATATACAATTAAAAAGCTCGGATGGGAAGTTCTTCAACACCCGGCGTATTCTTTTGCATTGAGGGGTTAGTGGATCGTTGGCAGGATATTTTGAACAATGAAGGGGAATACATTGTCGAATGATTCATCAGAACTAAATAATAAGTATTATATACTATATATATATATATTATTATATATATATATATATATATATATATATATATATATATATATATATATATATATATTTATATATATATACATACATATATATATATATATATATATATATATATATATATATATATATTATTATATATATATATATAATAATAATAATAATAATATATATATATATATATATATATATATATATTATGAAATGGAAAAGTCGGACAATTATTTTAAGACATTTTTCTATGTTTAGACGTTCTTTCTTTTTTTCGGAGGACGCATATTTTCTATGAAAATTTCTCGGACATTCAGGCCGGTAAATGTCGTTAATACTGTTTATTAGAAACAGACAATTTACTTAAATATTTTTATCTATAAAAAGAACGTATAAATATAAAAGAGGTCTTAAAAAATTATATATTATGTATATAATATATAAATATATACTATATTATAATTATTAATCTATATAATTATTATATTTAACTATATATTATATATATATTATATATACGGATAGAATTTACTTAAAGGAGCGATCAATTAGCTTATCTTCATACCCTGCCTGGTGGCAAACGCTGATGGTGGCGCCAGGGGTGGCGGTCTCCCCATAGCCCCCGAAACCGTGATATCACCCCTGGTCGGCGGCTGATGAAGACAGGGTATCGCACGTGCTACCACACGTTGTATGTTAAAAATTTATTAGAATATATAATATATAAATATATAAGATTATTATATATAATTATATATATATAATTATTATTATATATATTATATATTATTTATATATATTATATGTAGTATAAGTATAAATAATAGATAATAAGTATTAATATACATTATAAAAAACGAACGAATTTATGTAATACCCTAATATTTATGACCTAACGTTTTTCGACCTAAAACCGTAACACGTACACACGCGCACACACAGATACGAAGAAAAACTTGCTTACCTCTATAATAAATATATTCAACGAGGTTCTTTCATCTGCAAAGTTCAGCTGGAGTTTTAACTGTCCTGCTGGTTTAACTGGTGGTGCGTAACGAGGCGTCATCTCTTCGAGGTTCAAATCATGCATTAGAAACGGTGAATCGGGAAGTCCAATAATATTTTGTCGCTGTGAAAAAGAGAAAAGAGGGAATAATTAATCGAAAAGAAAGAGTTCAATCAGCGTACCATGGTGTTTTACGATGATCATACTCGACACTGAGGCAGCAGCCAATATATATATATCAGGTCATCCCATAAATTCTGTCCGAATTTTAAGTTTTTGTTAAAATGAACGAAATTTAAAGATTATTTTATAATTTCTAATGGAGCTGAACATTATTTTTATGTTTAGATGCATTTAAACTGATCAAACTTTTATTTCAGAGAACAATAAAATTAAATTTTGTTTGATTAAAACCCTGCTAACATGGAAGTACCCAAGAATCATTTGAGGCACATAATGCTTTATGAGTTCAAGAAAGGAAACTCAGCAGCCGAAGCGGCTAGAAACATTCACTCAGTTTATGGAGAGGAATGTGTGAATGAAAGAACTTGCAGAAGATGGTTTGCAAAATTCAGAGGTGGAGATTTCACCCTTGAAGATGAAGATCGATCCGGACGTCCAGTTGAGTTTGATGAAAAGCTTCTTGAAGCAGCCCTTGAAGAAAATCCTCCTTTATCAGTTGAGGAATTGGCAATGGTTCCCAGTTCAAACCATACAACTGTTCATCGTCATCTTCAACAACTTGGAAAAGTTCCTAAACTTGGAAAATGGGTGCCTCATGAATTGTTTGAAAACAACCTCAAATCCCGAGTTGACATCTGCTCTTCTCTCCATTCTCGCCAACTTATTTCTCCTTTTTTGGATAGATTTGTGACTGGCGACGAAAAATGGATCGTTTATCAAAATGTTAAACGTCGTAGACAGTGGCTTGGTAAAGGGAAAGGACCCCAGCCACAGCCGAGTAGGGAACTTCATGGGCAAAAGGTTCTTCTTTCAATCTGGTGGGATCGCCAACGAATAATCCACTTTGAATTCTTACCACCTAATGCAACAATTAATTCTCAAATATAATGTCAGCAATTAGAGTGTTTGAGGAAAAAAAAGACCTGCTCTAGTGACTCGGAAAGAGGTGATGCTTCATCAGGACAATGCGCGACCCCACACAGCAAGAATCACGTCACAAAAGATCGAAGAACTTGGTTGGGAGAAAATTCCTCATCCACCTTATTCTCCTGATCTTGCTCCTTCAGACTAACATTTGCTTCGTAGCTTACAGAATCATTTGGAAGAAACAGCTTTTGTAACACAGGAAGAGGTTAAAACTGACATTTGTGAATTCTTCGAATCAAAGCCAAAAGAATTTTACAGTAATGGAATTAGTAAGCTTGTTAATAGATGGAAGGAAGTCATAGATAATCAGGGAAAATACATTGTTGATTGAATCTGTAATTAAATGTAACATTTGGTCACTTGTTTTCTTTATTCAAAATTCGGACAGAACTTATGGAATGACCTGATATATATATATATATATATTTGGGAGGGACATCAGAATAATCAAGAACCTATACCGGCAGAAAACAGCATGCATATGCATAGGGACAAGCTGGAGAAAATTCCTCATCCACCTTATTCTGATCTTACTCCATCAGACTACCATTTGTTTTAGTTATAGAATCATTTGGAAGAAACAACAGGAAGAGGTTAAAACTGATATTTTGAGTTCTTCGAATCAAAGCCAAAAGAATTTTACAGTAATGGAATTAGTAAGTTTGTTAATATATGGAAGAAGTCATGGATAATCAGGAAAATACATTGTTGATTGAATCTGTAATTAAATGTAACATTTGGTCACTTGTTTTCTTTATTCAAAATTCGGACAGAACTTATGGAATGACCTGATATATATATATATATATTTGGGAGGGACATCAGAATAATCAAGAACCTATACCGGCAGAATGCATATGAATAGGGACCTGAAAATTCCTCATCCACCTTATTCTCCCGAATCCATATTTGTTTGTAGCTTACAGAATCATTTGAAGATAACACAGGAAGAGGTTAAAACTGATATGAGTTCTTCGAATTGTTGGAATTTGTTTGTTAATATATGGAAGGAATTGGATAATCAGGGAAAAACATTTTGATTGAATCTGTAATTAAATATAACATTTGGTCTTGTTTTTTTATTCAAAATTCGGACAGAACTTATGGAATGACCTGATATATATATATATATATATTTGGGAGGGACATCAGAATAATCAAGAACCTATACCGGCAGAAAACAGCATGCATATGCATAGGGGACAAGCTGGGAGAAAATTCCTCATCCACCTTATTCTCCCGATCTTACTCCATCAGACTACCATTTGTTTCGTAGCTTACAGAATCATTTGGAAGAAACAGCTTTTGTAACACAGGAAGAGGTTAAAACTGATATTTGTGAGTTCTTCGAATCAAAGCCAAAAGAATTTTACAGTAATGGAATTAGTAAGCTTGTTAATATATGGAAGGAAGTCATGGATAATCAGGGAAAATACATTGTTGATTGAATCTGTAATTAAATGTAACATTTGGTCACTTGTTTTCTTTATTCAAAATTCGGACAGAACTTATGGGATGACCTGATATATATATATATATATTTGGGAGGGACATCAGAATAATCAAGAACCTATACTGGCAGAAAACAGCATGCATATGCATAGGGGACAAGCTGGGAGAAACTTCCTCATCCACCTTATTCTCCTGATCTTACTCCATCAGACTACCATTTGTTTCGTAGCTTACAGAATCATTTGGAAGAAACAGCTTTTTGTAACACAGGAAGAGGTTAAAACTGATATTTGTGGAGTTCTTCGAATCAAAGCCAAAAGAATTTTACAGTAATGGAATTAGTAAGCTTGTTAATATATGGAAGGAAGTCATGGATAATCAGGGAAAATACATTGTTGATTGAATCTGTAATTAAATATAACATTTGGTCACTTGTTTTCTTTATTCAAAATTCGGACAGAACTTATGGGATGACCTGATATATATATATATATATTTGGGAGGGACATCAGAATAATCAAGAACCTATACTGGCAGAAAACAGCATGCATATGCATAGGGGACAAGCTGGGAGAAACTTTCATCCACCTTATTCTCCTGATCTTACTCCATCAGACTACCAAGCTTACAGAGAAAAAGAAAAGCTTTTGTAACACAGGAAGAGGTTTGACATTTGTGAATTGAATCAAAGCCAAAAGAATTTTACAGTAATGGAATTAGTAAGCTTGTTAATAGATGGAAGGAACATAGATAATCAGGGAAAATACATTGTTGATTGAATCTGTAATTAAATGTAACATTTGGTCACTTGTTTTCTTTTATTCAAAATTCGGACAGAACTTATGGAATGACCTGATATATATATATATATATATATTTGGGAGGGACATCAGAATAATCAAGAACCTATACCGGCAGAAAACAGCATGCATATGCATAGGGGACAAGCTGGGAGAAAATTCTCATCCACCTTATTCTCCCGATCTTGCTCCATCAGACTACCATTTGTTTTCGTAGCTTACAGAATCATTTGGAAGAAACCTTTTTTTGTAACAAAGGAAGAGGTTAAAACTGACATTTGTGAGTTTTTCGAATCAAAGCCAAAAGAATTTTACAGTAATGGAATTAGTAAGCTTGTTAATAGATGGAAGAAAGTCATAGATAATCTGGGAAAATACATTGTTGATTGAATCTGTAATTAAATGTAACATTTGGTCACTTGTCTTCTTTATTCAAAATTCGGACAGAACTTATGGGATGACCTGATAGATACAGGAAGGGTACGACCGACGAGAGATCGAATAGTTAAAACTTTTGGCCGTAATGGCTGTGTCTTCTATGTTCTTATCAGGCTGAGTTTCATAATGTATTGGGCTTCGTATAATTGTACCTCAGCCTCATGATATTGGAATATTGCTCTCCCATTCACTAATATTAGATGGTTATGTATATTCTTTCGTTTTTTTTCTGATGTTCGGCGAATGAACACGAAAAATAAGCTTTCGTATCATTTTTTTTTGCTTACTAGTAACTCTTGTGATATTGTGAAGCTGGTGTCTTACGATATTGAAACTTTTACTTCAGATTACACACGCCTTCAGGATGGAATGCCAAGTAGACAAGAATGAACATCCTTTTGCTTTTAATCAAATTCACAAAAGTTGTATTTTACTGATTGCTTTGTTTGCGTCTATTAAATTATCTATAAGAATTGATTCACATTTATTCTACTTTACTGATTGCTTTGTATGCATCTATTTTGATTATCTATAAGAATTGATTCACATTTATTCTACTTTACTGATTGCTTTGTATGCATCTAGTGTAATTTTCTGTAAGAATTCATTCACATTTATTCTACTTTACTGTTTACTTTATATCAGTTTGCTTTGTTTACATGTATCAGTACTCATTTTCACAAATGTGTCTGTATTTCTTTCCTGCTGGAAAAAATTTACCCCTGTGGACTAAATAACGGGTTAGATTCGAAATTTTAATAAATATCACCTGATGAAAACCGGAGTGTACAACAGCAGAAACGTAGTGAATGTGATAATAAAGTCGTTTGGATATATAATTTTGTTATTGCGTCGGGGTAGGTAGTACTAACCGTTTGATACACAATTATAGCCTACGGTAGTGAACACTGGGGATAGAATTAGTCCAGAACTTCGCATATATGACGCTGACTGATTTCTAAACTTTTAAGTGCTTTTTACGCCGTATGGTTGTCAGCAGCAAAAAAGAAACAGGCCAAGATTCGGACCCCGAATTACAGACACCAAAATTCAGCATATACGAAAATTTAAATGTCTAAGAAGTGTGTTAAGTAACGATAGAATAAGGGAAAGTTGCCTTGCAAAAGCTAAGCAAAGCATTAAGGAACAGGAAAATTTCGTTAAGAAACAAAGAAAAGTGTACTGAACTGTCATATAATATCGGTCTTTCTATATGGAAGTGAATGCTCGACAATCTCCTCACAGATCAAGAAGAGACTCGAGGTAATAGAAATGTGAATCCACAGAAGGGATGCTTAGAATACCATGGATTGAACATGTTAATAACATGGAAGTTTTCGAGAAAAGAGAAACAAAATTGACGATTATACTTAGAATCAGAAAGAGACAGTTGGAATTTCTAGAAAATATAAGGAAAGACGCCTTGGAGAATTTAACACTCACAAGATATACTGATGGCAAAAGAGACTGAAAAAAAGCGAATAACCTACTTAACGAGTGTGTATAAATGGTTGGTAGAACAGGGATTACAAGTATAGTAAAAAGACAAATATTAGTAAGAGCTAAAAAGGATAGGAAGTTGTGGAGAGCTATGATCGCTCTGAATGAACAAAGCGCATAGAAAAATAAGGCATAGAAGAAAATACGCCGTCAAATGCAGTACATGCACATTTTGAAGTGACTTATTATTGAATAATATTTACCAAACACTTCTTTCAGATTCTTAGGTGATCTATTTTTGTAGCCTTGTGCCAGACTAAGGTAAGCTTAGTAAATATCTGTAGAAACTTACCATTGGTTTTTGTTTCTTCCTCATGTATTGTTGTTGCCCTGAACTCGAAGGGTTGATACTATGCTCAGTTGTACTGAAGTTACTGCCCACAAATGATGACAAGGTACCCCGTCTTTTAAGTGGAGGTTTTTTACAAGGGGTACCTGAAAAAAAGAAAAACAAAGCAACAAATATATAAATCGTAAACATTTTTTAACGCATGTGGAAGATTCGAAGAAATGGCGACGGTGAACGGATAGTGATTGTCTGAATGCATAATATCAGCTTTCCTTTTTTTTTTTTTAATAAAGAAAGAGTCGTGTCGAAGTGTATAACTATCGATTCTCAGCTAAGATGATTTTTCATGTAATTTTTTTTTATATCCCAGGTTTTTGGTTTTTAAACTTAATTCCTTATTTCATCCTTTGACATATCGATCTTTTCTTCTCAATACAACATGCTCATATTTTTAAGTTGATTGTCTGCTACTAACTATTTTGATATGACTAATAAAAGTAACAAATAAATTATCAGCATTGCCCAAATCGTAGTAATTGGTATTTATATACTAAATACTAAGTTACAATATGGGCACATAGTTGGGTGGTTAGAACGTTTGCTTTCTAACTATGAGACCCGGGATCGAATCTCACCATGTTCAATTTGTCAGGATATAGACTTCGATGTTATCGATGTTTATGTTATCGACATGATCGACGTTCTGACATGAATTGGAAAGATTATCGAACTCAATCCCCGCGGCACCTGCTGACCCAAGCTTTGTGAGTGAAATTAGCCAGACGGAACTCTTGGAGCCCGTCGATAGCTAGCACGAAGTCAACAGTCATCGGGTTTGAGCGTGCCGGCCTTGTTCAAATTGATGATCACCCTGGAAACTGTAACTAAGGTCTGCGCAGCATAGTTGCAGTATAAACCACAGCTCCGTGGGTACTGAACAAAAACAAATACGCCCGAGCAAGCGTCTGCAATAGGGATTGGCTAGCCGCTCTAGTAGACGGTATCCTTGAATACGAGTGGCCAACTATAATAAGTTACAGCAAGTATCTTTCTGAATGATTGAGTCATTTAAATAATTAAAAATATTTAATGACGTTTGTCGATTGTGACAAAATAATTTCTATCTGAGATAAAATAATCAGGATGTGGAATTAGTAAATACTAAATACTCAGGTACTTTGACCTGACAGCATGGCTGATGCTGACCACCGGTGAGTGACTAGTTGCGCCTACACGGTCTAACGTTCTGACATGAATTGGAAAGATTATTTTGAATCAATTGTTTTAAATGCAATGTCAATCGCTATCTGCTGTTCTCCTGATTAATCTTCTTTTGTTCTCGCTCCTTAGTAATGTTTCTGTTTTCTAATTCTTCCACACCCAGTGACCCTTTGTGTCTGAGTTGCTTTACTGCTTTACTTGGGGGTGAACTTGCTTAAATATATATATAATACTAGCCCTATAAAACCGCCCTATCTTGTGTCATTTAAGCTAGCTCCTGTGGAGAGCTCTTGGTTGGGCTTTCATCACAATAGGTAGGGAGGAGTAGATGCGATAGGCAACAATAAACTACAGAAGAACTCAAAACGGATCGCTGTATTTAAGTATTGCATTAATATTTAAGCTTACTTTTTAAAAGTTCAACGATAATTCTTCTAGCGCCACTTAATTTAAAGACAATTTGATGTATGTAGGTCCTTACTTTCCGTACAAAAATATTTTTATATCATGGGTGACTTTCGCTGGATTTCGCAATTAATTTCGATTATTCCCAAATTTATTTCCAAGTTATAAAAATTTTTATCGTACAAAAAATTCGTCGCAAAAATCACGTAACAAATATCAGTAAAGAAAACTTGAGAATCCAAAAATTTAGGATTGTGCATCCGGATCCGGTCCGGAATGTTTTTAATTTGCTCACGGAGTTGGCCTGATTCCAAAATGGTATGATATATTAAGTTACATCCTCTAGAAGTAAAATTGAAAAAGTGTGACACACTGACACACTGGAATTCACATTTATTATATAGAAGAAGAAGTTAAGTTATTGAAAGTTAGGGATTTGTGTCCCTTCAACTGAAAAAGTGTGACACAGTGACACACTGGAATTCACATTTATATATATACATGGGTGAGTGTTTGTATAAATGACATTCAGCTACAATTTTGAACAAAAAACAAAATTTATTTTCCAATTGATTACTAATCTAACTACTCTTTTTTTTTCTTCCGTTTAACGATGCCAAAACTAAACGGGTTCGCTAAGAAATTGATGGAGAAAATACGTTGCCAGTTGAACGAAATGGGGTATAAAACAATATTGAAGGTGAAAGGCTTTAAATTCAGTGATTTCATTAATTATTATGCGCATAAATTTAGGTTTCAGTAGAAGTAGAAGAACAAAGAAGTAAAAGTCAACCAAAGATAATTAGCCATTTCAGTGAATACTTTGTTAGTAGCGCTTAACGCCCGGTAAATCTTAAATCAAAACCGAAAACATCGACACACAGTAATTCACACTAATTCGACTGGATAGTTCCACTCAATAGACGTTCAATAATCACTGCAGTCAGTAGCCTGACACTGCTATTTATACTCCTGGCGGAAAAAAATATTCATAAGTCAAGAGTGACGCGCTCGACCCTCAGTGTCGGTATTTACTCATTTTCTTTCTATATGGCAATTTTTATGTATTCGAAATTGATAAGTTAGGTTCATCAACAATGGATCTGTAGAAAAATAGTGACGTAATGTAGTTGTATATATATATATATATATATATATATATATATATATATATATATATGTGTGTGTGTGTGTGTGTGTGTGTGTGTGTGTGTGTGTGTGTGTGTGCATGGATCGAGTCGAGAATAAATTTAGATTTCAGTAGAAGGGCCGAGGCAATCAATGCTTCTCATTTACGCAGCTTTGGCTATTTAACCCTTTTGTGACATGCGGTGGCCGTTATTAATTAAGTATAACTAAGGACATCAATGTTAAAATAAGACATTATTTAATGAGAACCGTCAATACATACTTAACAAGAACAAAGAAGTAAAAGTCAACCAAAGATAATTAGCCATTTCAGTGAATACTTTGTTAGTAGCGCTTAACGCCCGGTAAATCTTAAATCAAAACCGAAAACATCGACACACAGTAATTCACACTAATTCGACTGGATAGTTCCACTCAATAGACGTTCAATAATCACTGCAGTCAGTAACCTGACACTGCTATTTATACTCCTCGCGGAAAACATATATTCATAAGTCCAGAATTTCACGCTCGAACCTTGCTGTCGGTAGTTATTTGCTTCCTATATGACTAATCCGTAGTTGGGAGAGGAAGAGATGGATTAATACAGTGACCAAGGAAAATGAATGGCATCTCGAATTCAGTCACTTTCTCATCGTGGTGACGTGGATTCTCACTGTCTTGTCTACAAATATGTTCATAGCAACTATTTTGATGAACATTTATGCTCAGTGACTCGATTGCATCATTATAAGCACGCTACTAGATTGTTACTTTTGAACCGCCTCTTCTATTTTAACAGCTTCTTTTTTTCGCTCGTGAAACTCCTTCACGATTAGTTGCATTCTTGCCACCTACAATGTTCAAAATTTTAAATGAAACGTTAATCGCCATCTGTCTTCCTGAATCCTGTTCTTTTTTTTTTTTTGCTCTTTCTCCGCTTATCTTCACTAAAATCTAATTCCCTTACCTCTCTCTTAACCTCCTGCTTCGTATTGGCATTATCACTTTAAAAAAAAAAAAAAAAAAAAAACGATCAAACTCAGCTGGATTTCGAATACATCAAAAATAGACTTTAAAAATTACCGTATTTCATTTATTTGTCGCCTTTTTGTCATCTTCATAAATTACTGATAGCTCTTATGATTAAATTGCTTAATTATTTAGACAAAGCAATTTTCTCTCCGTAAAGCAGTGAAGACCCTAGCATTTAGATCACAGCTTAAGAGTAGAAAGTAACAAGCAATATTTTCCTTTAGTACGAATGGTTCCAGTGAAAATTTGTGATTTGAATTTTCTGATGATTCATATATCTTAAGTTAATGACTAAATACGCTCCTTGCGTGTACTACGCCTATAAAACACCTTTGGAATTTCCCCTATTGCATCGTTTAATATTTGAACTTAACAACTTTAAACAAATATTGAAATGACAATCATAAGGTGAGAATTCAGTTCATTTGACTAGAAGTAAGAGAGTATGAATTAAAATACAGTGGAATTTCTCATATTCGGAATCTCGCATATCCAGAATCCCTCATATCCGGAATCCCTCATATCCGGAATCCCTCATATCCAGAATCCCTCATATCCAGAATCTCGCATATCCAGAATCCCTCATATCCAGAATCTCGCATATCCAGAATCTCGCATATCCGGACATAATTTTGATGTGTATATTCAAAATATTTGGGTGATATGTAACGGATTTGAAATTTTTGTTTTTCAGAAAATTTACTTTGGATAATTGCGTATGCTTATTTCACCCTACTGGCTTGTATTGGTGCAAAAGATGATGGGAATAAGAGGAAAAGAACAACTTTGGAGTTATCGCAAAAAAAGTGGAAATTTTAAACAGACTAGACGCTGGTGAAAGCTCATTATATCTAATGGCTGAGGTCAACATAGGAAAGTCAACATTCTATGATATAAAATCTTCCAAAGAAACTATTCTCTAGTTTTCACACTGTCACAATAAACAAGGAAATAAAAAAAAAAAACATGATTGTGATGAAACCTGGACTGAAATTGAAAAAGCTATTGAAAAGGTTGTCAGTTTTATGGAAAGAAAGCCGGCATTCATCTATAATGATTGCAATAACGCACGCAGAGTTAAAAGGTGTCTTTCGTTTAAAAATTTCAAGAACAAAAGCAAAACGAAATGCGGAAAAAGTTGAGAATGACATTAGAAGAGAAAGAATCATCATGCAACTGTGGTTAAAAAATCCTCGTTGCATTATTTGTTTTGCATTAGTAGCATACTTAATTTAATGAATTTTCATTAACATTACATAATTTATTTCTTTTTCCTTAAAGTCAATTCCGTTATATTTCACTCACTATTAGATTATTTTGTTTACTATAAAACATTGAAAATAAATGTTATACTTGATTTCAGTTTTTTTTATTTTAATCTTAATATAACCCCTCATATCCGGACATTGTAATCAATTTCTCATATCCGGAAGGCCTTCTTAGTCCGCTTGTCATGGATTCTACTGTATTAAACATTGACAAGTTTTTAACATTTCCCTGGCTGAATGATTTGTTTTACTTACGGCTTATCAACCCTTTCGCTGCTTATTTAAAACTAGAAAATATTTGTATAAGATTTTTTTTGGTGGGATATAATATTTATTTAGTGATACAAGTCTTGCAAATTAACTCGTAGCTGGGAAGAACAGTTGGATTCATGCCTTTCCCAAAGGTATTTTGCGTTAGGGCGAACCCAACTGAAATTGGAACTCGGCCCTCTGATTAACAGTTACATTTCCTTATCCATTACATCACCCGCATATACAAGCTTACAGCACCTGGAATTCCCAAGCAGTCACCCATATGGGTACTGGCCAGGCTCGACGTTGCTTAACTTCGGTGATCGTAGAGGAACCGATGTTTCAACGTGATATGGCCATAAGCCCATCCCACAGAAGCAGCATTAAACACAAAAGAACATTATAAGCCACTTTTGCGTTCTTTCTTGCTTGCTTTTCTCTCGCTGAAACCAAACAACGTCTCTGATAAGTCTTTTCCGTCTTACATAGCGATCAAAACAGAATAGTCCATTATTTATGAGGTATTGGCAGGGCGTAACAGTCGTGCTAACTACGGAAGGAAAGAACAGGCAGAACTACACCGTTTGTGCGAATTAATAATATAGGAAGATGTGGAGGGCCATGATCATTTACACCCTTGTGCAAATTAATTGAAACAAAACGAATAACTCCGTTATTATTGTCTTTTTCCTCGGATTTTTCCAATGAAACATGACCCAGTGCACATGTTAATACTTCGTATGTCCATTCAACGAAGTCTTTTCTTGTAGATTGACCACAGATTCACGATTGGATTTAAATCAGGAGAGTTTCAGAACCAATCAATAGTACTTTGATATACTCACTGGTAAGGCTTGCCATTGTTTTCGTGTAGCTTTACAATTTTCGTATACTTCCTTGGTGTAGCGTCCATCGCAGACAATGGCCGTAGGACAACTAATCGACAGTTGAGACAATAGTGTCTGGGCATGATAAAAATCTGATGCAATCACAGATGATGCAATATTTTTCAAGGCCAAACAAATTTCATCGTATACCCCGAAAATAGATTCATATTACTGCACACCACTGCAAATGACCTAATCTGAGGATAAAATAGAAATTGATTAGACCCTGTCAATTCAGTGGGTCTAAAACTAACCGTATGGTGAAAGAAAGGAAACTAAAGTGGTTGCTTCAATTAATTTGCACAAGGGTGAATAATATGATATTTTCAAAAATCGAACGAATATTTTAAATTACAATGCTATAACATGCCGCCTATGAAATAAACAAAAATTAAAACGTTTGAATCTCAGGACATGTTTTTAATGACATTTTCTTTAATACGATTTTACGGCAGGTGCATATCTGTTAAAGAAATGAAAAAGAAAAAAAATTGTTCCGTACAAAGCCAATAATATATATATAATAATATATGACGTGTCAAAATAAAAGCCGAAGTTTTAAAAGCTAAATATTTAGAATCTAAAGAAACTTGCTTATTGCTGTTAATAGAGATCTGATAATAACGATGATCGTACAGAAAATCTCCGTTGATGTTTTGACGCGAGTTGTGCACACACACAAGAGCTGTGCCCAAATGCACATTTGCTCAACTCGGTGAGGAAGAAATAAATATATATATATATATATATATATATATATATATATATATATATATATATATAGGTAACTACACTAGTTTCGGAAAACCTTCGGTTTCTTGATTTGTTAATGGTCAAATCAATTTCGAAGGAAAAAAAGGTCTTAAAACAGAAAGAGCTAGGGACATGAACGTCTGTCGAAAATAATCGTACAGCATACAGGTCCAAAGCCCAAAGAAAAAAACTCCGATACGAGTAATCAATTAACTAAAAAAGTGCTCAATACAAAAGTAGAGCCGACCTAGTCAAACCTAGAGAACCAGACAAACCTACCAAGGTTTCACCCAAGCGGATCGTCAGGGGTAGCTGGCTCCCTGACGATCCCTGACGATCCGCTTAGGTGAAACCTTGGTAGGTTTGTCTGGCTCTATAGGTTTGAATACATATATATATATATATATATATATATATATATATTAAGGAAAAGTCTTAAATATTCATCATATAATCGATTATTCAAATGAGAGAAAGAACGGATGAAATAAAATTCCGCTGTTGGTATCATTTATTTCTAAAAAAACGCTGCACAGTACAAAGTAGTGCAATATATTATTATTATATTTTAGATATTAGAACAAAAACATGTTGAAATCACTACACAATAGTTTTCACGTATCATTACTAAGTTGTACGTCTTCAGGCAAATGGTAAGTAACTGGTGATTAAATAATTTTTTTTTAAATTTCAAAAGCAAAACGTTACTTCTTTCCCGAAATATAAAGGTGGAGCGGGTATAAGAAAAAACATGGTCAGAATTAAAATTAGACGTGTGGGTTTGTCTTGAGCAACCAATTAAATGTCAGATCTACGCTAAATAGAAAATTAAGCTCAGATGGTGAAGGTGGGGGAGTTTTTTTTTTTTTTTTTTTCATGACATGATAAACCGAAACTTAAACAGGTCATCATTGACAATTACGGAAAACATACAAGCAACAAATGTATTTTGACTGTAGACAAATATGACATGTTCACATTTTCAAAGGACGCTGAGGGGAGGAGAAGGAGAATAATCAGACGGAGAGTTAATTTCAACAGAAATTATTTTTAAAGTGACATGTAGATAAAATTAAAAATGTGGAACATCTATATAAGATATAAATAATACTAATTGGGCGGTAATACATAGCAATACTAAATCTGAATAGACAAAATAAGATAATTACTTGTAGAGGGTGGACCATTATTTACTAATAAATTATGGCCATAAGAAATATAATTACCTAATTTAAAATAAAGTAACTATATTGTAAGATAAAAGATAAACTGTATCGAAAATCTACACTTAATTAAATTCTTTGGTTTAGCTGAGATTTATTGTCAGCAAATCGGATAATTTCTAATTTTTTATGCAAGCATAAGAAACACGGTTCATTTAAAAATTTACAGGTTCTAGCCTTTTTAGTATTTTCCATTTTACCGTAGGGGTTTTGTTAACTTCTTTTTAGCCCCAAAATATTGAGGAAGGGACGTCATATTTTTGTAAGCATTATTGGTGAAAAATAATACATGTTGATACCACCTAGTTTTAAAAAGAATTTTTGGTACACCCAATATAATTTTTTTAACTGTTGCATTTTCAGTAGTAGAACAAATGCTTAGGTAAACAGGAGAAGCCGTTAGACATCGGTTTTGAAATGAACATACCTTAGAATTTCTACAATTATATTTGTTGGTACTGTTTGTATTTATTGCTTTGGAATGTCTTATTACTCAGATTTTTGTATTTGTTTTAAGATGTTTTTTAATAATTTTTTTCAAGATTATCTGTACAGCTATAGCTTAGTTTTAGTGTATTTCTGTTAAAAATTTTACTGAGTTGATTATTTCTGGGGAAGTGTTTATCAATTAAATAAAAGAACTTCTGCTCTAAATTAGAACTAACCATTTGGTTAAATGGGGGTGCGCACCAAATGATTTTCCTATTTTCACAAGTTCATTTTTAATTCTGACTATGTGTTTTATTACAACCCCCCTTATCTTTCGGAAAAGAGGTAACATTTTGATTTTGAAATTTAAAAAAATTATTTAATCAGCAGTCATTTACCATTCGCCTGAAGAGATACGACGTAGTGTCGAAACACGAAATCTATTGTCTAGTGATTTCAACATGTTTTTGTTATAATATCTTATAATAAAATAATATGATCGATTATAAATTTATTTCAAGAGGTGTATATATATATATATATATATATATATATATATATATATATATATATATATATATATAGATATAGATATGCCTTCCTGATCAAACGGACTACATTTTATTAAATGATATAAATTTAGCCAAACAATCTGACAATAAACCAGACATTAAAAAAATAAAAAATAAAAATGAAGTAGCGAAATTATCTTGACCATAACATTTTTAGGGGGCTTACACTATTAAAGAGAGAGAAGTGGGCGAAGAAAAAGTTCTTGGATTAATCCCTACAACCTACGGATTTGGTATTGTATATATATATATATATATATATATTAAGACATTTTTATGTTTATACATTCTTTTTATAGATACAAATATTTAAGTAAATGTTATAATAAACAGTATTAAACAATATTTACCGGCCTGAATGTCCGAGAGATTTTCACAGAACATATTCGTCCTCCGACAGGATTCGAACCTCTATTTTATACGGAACGACATTTAGCTTGATGTGCCTTAACCGATTTGGCTACAGAGGAGCGTTCAGTTAGCAAGGTCGAAATTATTGTCTTTAAACTTCAAACTTCCATGAATCTCTCACGTACATTCATATCTGCTCAAAGCGCATCCAAATGTAAACAAAATCTGAGTTCGTGTCGGAATTAGAAATTTAACTGTGAAAGCTACAAAAAAATGATCAAAAAACTAATACAGAATTTATCCATTTCAAAAAGACACGAGACAGCCAGAGGAGGGTGGAAGATATTTGTCTTAAAGGGAAGAGATTTTATAAAATTAAACCCGGATGTTAACCTTATGATATTAAATTGGGGTTATATGAAAAATGAAATGTTAAAGGGGTTTAAAAAAAACTATATATATTTTAAGTTTTTTTTTTTGTGTAATATATATATATATATATATATATATATATATATATATATATATATATATATATATATAATTGTTTATTTGGACAGCAATCCCTCTTTTATACAAGTTTCATTGAAAATGACTTACAACTTACCGCTGTTGGTTATTTAATTTTTTGTGTTGTTATAATTTTCTTCGTTTTTGGACATAAATTATGTAGAATTAATCCAAGTAGTCTGCCCGAGCTCTTTCGGTAATGCTTTTAGCCACTATCAAAGATGATTTTATTTCTTTACTTAATTGAATTGGATTGTTTTATGTATGTATCTAGATTTATAGGAATGACTTATTTCAAAGGCGGTTGGCATATTTTGGACTTGTGCATAGTTGATATTATTTAATGTCGGCTTTTTTCTCTTTTTTTATATTAATAATGCTTCCATTATTTTAAAACTTTTTTTTTACAAGTGGTTTAGTTTTAACCGCAGTACTTTGTCATTCGTTTTTAATGAAACTTCTTCTCACATTCATTATATATATATATATATATATATATATATATATATATATATATATATATATAAACATGAATTGCAGGACGAGAAAACTCTACACTAGTAGATGGAATACTAGGGTTAATCTTGAAATTCCTTGAAAGTTACTTACATCGATATGCACCTGATGAAGGCCGGAGGACACAACGGCGAAAACGTTGTGATAATAACAACAACGATGAGAAAAATAGTCAAAATGCAAATGGTGTAATCCGTGCACACATTAACGGTATTTAAGCGAATGGAAATCATTTGGAAGAGAATATGACGCTATTTAAGAAATTGAATAATAATTTCGAATGGTCACTCGCTGTCATTATGAAGTTGCAACGTTGACTGGAAATATTTTTTTTTCAATTTAGAGTACTTTAACAGTATTGCCCTCGCAAAAGTACGCTACGATGTGCCGTTTTTACCACGTTCCGTTAATAAACGCACATACTGAAAGCGGATCATTTTAATATAGATTATCTTTGATGTAAAGACGGGATTTAACGGGCACTGTAAATTTGTACTAAAAAAAGTATTAGTTAATCACTTACCATCAAGTGATGCTGTTCCCTTTCCATCTTTACCGATCTCAGCCAATGACATGCTTCGTTTTCCGGATGGGCTGACAGCTGTACCATCTTCTTTTTCTTCCTCAAGCATCTCAAATCGGTAGGAGCGATAGATATCGTCCACAGCATTAATCTCGGAATCAGAGAACTCAGCTTTTAATTGAGAAAACAAAAAAGAGGATAACGTTTTTGATTAAGGAACAGATATAAAGAGAAAAATAAACAAGGAAAAAAATGATAAAATTTAAGTAATAATTTTTTATCTTACTTTAATCGTTATATAAGTAAATACACATGGTGTTGCATAGTCCTCTCATGCTGGGAAATCTTGGTCACTGCGCCAATTAATTCAATGTTATATAGCCCCCCCCCTCGTACTGGGTAGTTATTGGACGACGAAGTCGATTCGATAATAAAGTTGCATTCTTCTCTCGTGACCAGTGATCGCTAGTTGTTTTGATTTAAAATGAAAAGAACTTCAACACAGGAAATTTTAAATTACTTTATTAACATCGATGTATACATCTTTATCGTTCTCACGCTCGTTCAGCCAAACAAAATCGACTTACTTGTTTTGTCTTTCATCTGACCTCAAAAGTCAACCCCCCGAACTTGGAGCAGTGTTACACTTCCTGTTAAAAATAATAATCAGCTAAACTATTATTTAACAATGGCTGTATAAACATCTATGCATTTTTTTCTTTTTCTTTTTCTTTTTTTAAACAGTGTAATTGACCTTTACCGGTCTGGGTTTTTGTTGTAACATACATACGGACGATAAAGGGTATGCCCCCATTCACATAAATACAGTAGTAAATACTGTATGTTGGTCTGCAGTCGGAGATTCGTCTCCATCTGTGCTGGTCTAACTGTCTGCTTCCGGGCAGAGAGGATCCCCAGATGAGGCTGTGTCGAAGGGTAGAGTCTCGTCTCATGAAACACGTACCCGACGCCGTTTTATGCGGGGTCTACGGGGAATTTTTGGCCGAGCCTACAGGCTCGGATACCCCACAATAAATTCGGCCTTGTGCCACATCTGACCACGTGGGGCGGTTGGTAGATATCCTTCAGTTGGAGATTCATTTTGGAATTTACTTCACTCACTTCTAGCAGTAGGTCTGGGTACCCTACTCGAGTAGGCCTGGCTACCCTACTCGAGTAGGCCTGGGTACCCTACTCGAGTAGGCCTGGCTACCCTACTTCTGTAATTTATCCCAAGAATCTTCTTCTCATAACAGGAAGAAGCCGGCTCAATCCGCCCAGGGTGAATGCCGCATCAGTACAGTACAGTACTTCTAGCAGTTGAATAATTCTACGCGCCGCTGGCGAGTCTTATGTGTTGTTCTTGTCCTTGGTATTATCGTGTATTACCAACATTCGTTTGATTATTCTATTCAGTAACCTTCCCGAGGTTACAACAGATTTTGAAAGACTTTAATAATAAATAAAATAAAAAAAAATATTTTAAAAAAGCTGTCCTGCCGTTATATAGAGAGTACAACCGTATAGACCGGCGTGCTTTTAGACCGCCCACAGATGACTTTTCACTCAATTACCCTTTTCAAGTAGAGCATATCTCGCGTTAGGATCTTTCGAAGACCATATCTGCTGACTTTATTTTCATATTTGAATGGTAAGCAAACCAATTTCTAAGGAATTAATGGATTTTTATTTATAATTCGGCATTATTTCTTATTACTGTGAGCGTTATATTTAATGGACTCGCGTGTTTGACAAGACATCTTTAATCTCTATTTGAATTTCTGGGATGAGGACTTATCGTTATTACATCGTCGTCAGCGACTTTATCTTGTATCCAATAATTTAATTTCTTCTTTGCTAATCGCTTTCTTTATGATGATGGCGTTGATGACTAAATTCGCCGCTAACGTGCAGGTTCAGGACTAGAAGCTTCTAGTCTCACCAAAACCTGCTCCTGTCATCAATTCTCTATCGCCGTTTGGCTTTACAAGGGTTGGTTGACGATGAAATAAATTCAGAGTAGAAGAAAGTGCCAGTGGCGTGAATTTTCTTAACGTGTACCTCAACATACCAGGAAGTGACCCGCACACCTGATTTCATGTCCTTCCTCTGCTGCTCATAAGTAACGTGCCATGAAGAATCCACTTATTAAACTGTAACGGACTGCCGCTAACTTATAATTTCGCGTGGCGCCTTCTGTTTTCATGTCCGTCATACGTAACCCTCTTCATCCGCTGTTGTAATCGTCATTCGCTTGATTCACCGTTGGGGTCTTTGAGGATGATCGCGCTTTATTGTCCTCATCTTTGATGTTTTTATATTAACGCTTCAGCCATTGTACTCTCCGGCTTGTTGCAGTTTTTTTGTGTATGTTATGTAACTAGTGAGCTAGCCCAAATGACTTGACTCACTTTATAGTCCACCAATAGAAGGTTAACCAATCAGAAGACGTAGAATATTCAATCCGTCGTGTATAAAGGCGGCCATTTTTGTTTACTCTATCCGAATTTCCAGTACCAGCTTGTCAGTCGAAGAGGAACAGAAGGAAGAACTACGCTCTGCTACTTTTACCGGGATATCCACTGCTAACCTGAACAACGCTTCCCTACTGTCTTCGAAATATTCACTGCTAACCTCTGGATTCTATACACAAAGAAGACCGTCATCATGAGCAACACGGCTTTCCTCGTGTATATATCGATTTGGTTAACCTACAGGAAATTCTGAACCGAACACTTTATTCAATTGACTGGGGTAGACCGTTCTCATTCCACTTGATATCTCTTCTAGTTCTTATTTTTAGTACTGATCAGTTATTGCTCATCCGTTTCCATTGAGACCAAGTACACACAGACCGACACAGAGATTCAACTCACAATTACTCAGTTCAGTTCAGAATTGCCAGATCGATATACACTTGGTGAAGACCAGAGGACGTATCGGCTGAAACCCTATTTCATATAACATTAGTAGTAATCAAGCCGTCATAATATTTGTTAAAATTCATAATAAACATTCGCTAATGAATCTTTCACATTTTTAAATCGTAAAAAAATATTTTTATTTACAAAGTTCATTTTAAAAGTTGTTATAAAGTCTAGTAAATTTATTTCACAAAAAGCGCGTTAATAAAACCTCACACATTTTATAGGTTAAAAAAGGTCAATATAAAAAGTGCGTTAATAAAACCTCCCACATTTTATAGGTTAAAAAAAGTCAATACAAAAGGTATGTCAATAAAACCTCCAACATTTTATAGGTTAAAAATGGTCAATATAAAAAGTGCGTTAATAAAACCTCCCTCATTTTATAGGTTAAAAAAAGACAATACAAAGATTTTATGTGGGTGGTTTTATTCAGGGACATTTATGAAACAAGACCCCTTTAATGACCTTTTTTATAACACAAGACAATAAAGGCATGGCAGCGAGTGCGTGGTCAGTAGTTTTACACCCCTACTCTCACCCCAATGTTAATCATCATCAGTCTGTAGCTTTTGATAACTTTCTCTCTACATTTGTCTATTTTGTTTCCGTGTTATAACTTGAACATTTGTTCTAAGTATCCATATTTTATACGTTTGTATCCCTGTGTGTAGAATTCTTTCAACACATGTCCACTGTTCACGTACACTGTTGCAAAATGTTACCTTCTCGTAACTTCCTTTTCCGGGAAATCACCATCATTGAGTCAGCAGCATTGAAAATGTATTTCTGTAACAAACTTTATACATATTCACGTAAACAAAGTATTTATTACATTTGTTTAGCCATTTAGACAAATGGTCTTAGTTTTATGTTCAAGCCTCCTGCTGTCTTTGTTATTTCTTGTTACCCTTGTTTGTTTGTATTTCCAGACTAACTAGTCCTGTTTACACGTATTTGTTTTCCTTTTACAGTTTTACCCTTTTGCTTCTTAATAAACCTGAACGGGACTTCAGAGTCATAATTGCCTTAAGGCATTTGTCTTCGAGATTACGCAAGCGTATGACACAAACGCGGGCAGAAGATTCTCATTCCTCTTAAGGTTGGTTTATCGATTCAAGGAAGCAGAAATATTTAATCAGCGTGATTTAGTTTAATCAAAGACCACGAGAAGCCTAACGTGGATTCCAAGTCAGTTCCGTAGTAATGGTCTGTGAGTCGACTTTGCTTTTTAGTGCGAAATAAGAATATCTCCCTTCATCTACTCACTTCAAATTCTGAGGACTGAGGAAGAAGAAAGAATAGAATTCCTGAGCCTATGTGAAATTTTCTTTGGACCAATGAAAAACTTGCCTTCAAAAAAATTAGCCGAGAAGGAGGAGAAGAAAAGAAAGTGGGGAACCTATGTGAAACTTTATTTTTTATATAAAATGAGGAGGAAAAATAAATTAATTGGTGAAGATTGTCTGAAGTCATGTGAAAGTTTTCGTTTCAGTTTCTCGTGAACTGCATTGAAGTACTGGCTAATGTAAAATTACACGCCAATTATTTTATCGGCCTCTAACCAGAACCTCAAAAAATTTCCTCTCAACAATCCAAGTAACCTAAGTATTTTAAACTATCTATCTACGTCTACTTTTGAATGTAGGCAAACCATATATCCCTTCGGTGAGCAATGAACTGTCTTACCTTTGTATAAAACATTTTTGAATATGTCAGATCATTTAATCTATTATATGAATATTTCCTCTTTATGGACTTTAAGAATTCTGATTTATTTTTCTCAAGCGAGCGACTGAAACTACTTTAAGCGTATGTGTTTCCTCATCATTATCATCCTTCATTAATCTTCTTGGCATGGGTAAATCTACTTTTCAATTTAACCCCTAAACCCAACGCCACTATAGCTTAACGAATTTAGGAAAATTCGGTAACGCAAAATTTGGTAAAGGAAGATTCGGTATCGGAAAATTCGGCAACGAATTAGCTAATTTTTCTTGATTTACCCCGCTGAAGTTGGGATGCGTCTTATACACAGGTGCGTCTTATATGCCGTGAAATACGATAAGTAACTCGGTAATTATTACATTAGCGTTCTGTCAGTTCGTTACTTTTAATTACTAACTTCAGTTAATTCAACATGAATACAGTTCTTTAGGTTTATCACCTGGATGCTGCGAAGAAAGCACGTAGCAGAATAAAGATTAAAACCGGAAGTAGGGAAAGAACAGTGCAGTTTCATTAAAGACACCAGAACAAGAAATACGATTTTGATGGTCAGAATATGAGAGTGGCAGACAGATCTATTTGAAATGTTAGGTGAACTTTATTTTGGAATAATATTAGAATAATCCAGAATATTTTATATGAACGAATTAGACGACCCGAATGATTATTATTGGTTTATAGTTAGCAGTGAAATTGCTCCAAGATAGGCAGCCTATACAGTTTACAAGTTATTTATTCCATCTTGCCTTGAACACTGAAATTCATTTAAGCGGTGTGACTGACATTTAGGTACAATGGAAAAAAGTCCCTCATCAAATATGTTTCGCGATCTGCGTCAATTCAGATCTGATGGGTTGACATTTTTTTCCTTTTTTTTTTTTTCAACATCGTTTTGTTTTAAGATATTTATCCTAGCAAGATTATTTTCTGTAGTAAGTAAATGATAAAAAAAAGGAAAGGAAAAAGAGATAAAGATATAAAAGAATACGTAATGGAAGTGGGTTTGAAGTGATGCTGGGGGCGGTCTTGAGAGGGGATCTTTTTTGTAGAAGTGAGATTTGCTTGTCGATATTTGGACGCCTGTGCCATTTATATTTATCGCAAGGAGAGGATGTTAGTTGACAAGGATTTGGTAGAAGCAGCCGAGTCGAAATGAGAAGCCATACGAAAATAGCAAATATTGTTATGCTTTCCTGAGGAATATTCTGAATGTTGTTGGCGAATCATTTATAGTTAACAAAGCATGTAGATTATAACGTTTCTTTTGATTTGTCTAACATCTGGAAATACGTGGGTGGACGGATGACAGACATTTCGACAATTAGCGTACATCTTTCTTTCTTTCTTTCTTTCTTTCTTTCTTTCTTTCTTTTAGAGTCTTCCACTTCCTCGGGCTAACTCTCTTTAACCTGCTCTTTTTCTTTCTTTCTTTCTTTCTTTCTTTCTTTCTTTCTTTCTTTCTTTCTTTCTTTCTTTCTATTCCTCTTTCCCTTACTTTCTTTAACGCTCACATTCTCCCTTTCCCTCTCTAATTACATAAAGTAAGCGAGAAAGGGAAAATGAGATTGAAAGAGATAGATAAAAGGAGAGGGATAGACAAAGAGACAGAGTAAGCGAAAGAGAATGAGAAGTAGAGACAGAGAGGGTGAGAGAGAGAGACAAAGAAGACGAAACAGAGAGAAAAAGGAAAAGAAAGACAGGATGAGACAGACAGTGCAAGAGAGAGACCTAGAGAGAGAGAGAGAGGGGTAGAGAGAGAGAGAGAGGGGTAGAGAGAGAGAGAGGTAGTGGCAAAACTTTCAAATGGGAATGCGATAAAGATTTGGGGGCAAATTAAGAGGAGAACTTATTGATTGATTTTTTACGGCTTATCAACCTTTTGCTGTTTAAAGCCAGAAATTATTTTTAGATTGTAAAAATGTTTTTGAGATAATAATGCTTTACTGATACAAGTATTAATAATTAGCACATATCTGGGGGAGAAGAAGTGGATGCATATCTTTCTCAGCGGTATTGGCGTATAAGTGAATATAACGGACCCAACTAGAATTTGAACCCGGCTCTACGATTTCCAATTACAAGCTGTCATCCATTGCACAACCCGCACATTCAATCTCACAGAACATGGTATTCTTAAGTGGTCACCCACCTAGTTAATGCCCAGGCTCGACGTTGCTTAACTTCGATGATTGCATAAGAACCTGTAGTTCAATGTGATATGACCGCAAGCCGATGAAAATGAAGAAAAAAAATAAGTAAAGAAAACGAATTGGCATTTATAATAAATCGGTAAATAAGAAAGAAAGAGAAAAAGGAAAAATAAATAAAAGAAGAATGAAAGAAAGAAAAAAGGAAGAATAAAAGAAAAAAGAAAGAAAGAAAGAAAGAAAGAAAGAAAGGAGCGATGAAGAAAGTAGTGAAGCAATCACGAACGAAAAAAAGAAAAGGGGCATGAAGAAAGAACTGAAACAAGCTCGAAAGAAAGAAAGAAAGAAAGAAAGAAAGAAAGAAAGAAAGAAAGAAAGAAAGAAAAGGGGGTGAAGAAAGGAGTGAAGCTAACACGAAGAAAAGAATGAAAGAAAGGAAGTAAGTAAGTAAGGAACGAAGGAAGGAAGAAAGAAAGAAAGAAAGAAAGAAGGAAAGAAAGAAAATGGGGATAAAGAAAGGGGTGAAGTTAGCATGAAAGAAAGAAAGAAAGAAAGAAAGAAAAAAAGAAAGAAAGAAAGAAAAAAAAGAAAGAAATGGAGGATGTAGAAAGGAGTGGAGCAAGCATCAAAGAAAGAAAGAACGAACGAACGAACTAACGAAAGAAAAAGAAAGAAAGAAAGAAAGAAAGAAAGAAAAAAGAAAAGGGGTTGAAGAAAGGAGTGAAACTAGCATGAAGAAAAGAAAGAAAGGAAGGAAGGAAGGAAGAAAGAAGGAAAGAAAGAAAAGAAAGAAAAAAAAGAAAGAAATGGAGGATGTAGAAAGGAGTGGAGCAAGCATCAAAGAAAGAAAGAACGAACGAACGAACGAACGAACGAAAGAAAGAAAGAAAGAAAGAAAGAAAGAAAGAAAAGGGGGTGAAGAAAGGAGTGAAGCTAGCATAAAGAAAAGAAAGAAAGAAAGAAAGAAAGGAAGGAAGGAAGGAAGGAAGGAAGAAAGAAAGAAAGAAAGAAGGAAAGAAAGAAAATGGGGATAAAGAAAGGGGTGAAACAAGCATGAAAGAAAGAAAGAAAAAAAGGAAAGAAATGGAGGATGTAGAAAGGAGTGGAGCAAGCATCAAAGAAAGAAAGAACGAACTAACGAAAGAAAGAAAGAAAGAAAGAAAGAAAGAAAGAAAGAAAAGGGGGTGAAGAAAGGAGTGAAGCTAGCATGAAGAAAAGAAAGAAAGAAAGAAAGGAAGGAAGGAAGGAAGGAAGGAAGAAAGAAAGAAAGAAAGAAGGAAAGAAAGAAAATGGGGATAAAGAAAGGTGAAACAAGCATGAAAGAAAAAAAAAAAAAAAAGGAAAGAAATGGAGGATGTAGAAAGGAGGAGCAAGCATCAAAGAAAGAAAGAACGAACTAACGAAAGAAAGAAAGAAAGAAAGAAAGAAAGAAAGAAAGAAAGAAAAGGGGGTGAAGAAAGGAGTGAAGCTAGCATGAAGAAAAGAAAGGAAGGAAGGAAGGAAGGAAGGAAGGAAAGAAGGAAGAAAGAAAGAAAGAAAGAAGGAAAGAAAGAAAATGTGGATAAAGAAAGGGGTGAAGCAAGCATGAAAGAAAGAAAGAAAGAAAGAAAGAAAGAAAAAAAAGAAAGAAATGGAGGATGTAGAAAGGAGTGGAGCAAGCATCAAAGAAAGAAAGAACGAACGAACGAACGAAAGAAAGAAAGAAAGAAAGAAAGAAAGAAAGAAAGAAAGAAAGAAAGCATTGGATTTATTTGCAAATTAGAAACAAAAATCAGAGATGAAATTAGAGTAATTTTATTAGAGTGAATTTAAAGGAAAGACCGAAAAGAGATTTTCAAATAAAGAAAGAATGAATGATTTAATGAAGGAATGAAGCCAGCCAGTCATATAGGCAGGGAGGGAGGAGATAGGAAGAAAGAGAAAAAGTTTAAATAAAATAAAAATATAGAAAAAGGAAGGAGAGAAGAAAAAGGATGATGTGGGCTTGTATACCAATTATTATTATTATTATTATTATTTTTTTTTTTTCTTCTTTGATTTCTGGCGTTTACACATTTCTTTCCGGGTCCCGCCCAGGGACCTAAGGTTAGAAATGGTATCATGACACTTTCCACTGACAAAAAAAAAAAAAAAAAAATTACATAGATAAAAATTACATAGGTAAATTGTGGGCTGTACTTGTCAGAAAAATCTTTTGTATCTCCTTGAAACATGGACTTCCAGGAATCCCTTCAATTAGTCTACTACAATATTTTCCAACTAGTCCTAAGGCTCCAACTACAACAGGGATTGTTGATGTTCCTATATGCCACATTTTCGAGATTTCTATTTCAAGGTCCTTGTATTTTGACAGCTTTTTGAATATCTTCAAAGATACATTGCAGTCAGCAGGGACTGCCATATCAATAAGGAGGCACTTTTTTTCTTTGTGGTCTTTAATAATAATATCTGGGCGGTTGACCTTGATTGTTCTGTCAGTGTGTATTGTGTAGTCCCATAGAATTTTAGCAGGTCCTATCTCCGTAACCGGGTCTGGATGGTGTTCATACCATTTTCTTTCAGTTTCCTTCCCGTAAAAGCTGCAGATTTTCCAGTGCAGATATTGGCCCACTCTGTCATGCCGGGTTTTATATTCAGTGGGTGTCAATATCGTGCAACCCGATACAAGATGATCAATCGTTTCTGGATATTTGTACCAGAATCTGCATGTGCTTGATAATTCCTAGTTAGCAAGCATTGGTCCTATGCAGCAAGGATAAAACCTTCAGTTTCAGCTTTCAACCCTGCACTACGTAGCCACTGATGGGTACGGTTTTTGTCTACGTCAGCTTGTTTGATACGGGCAGAGTATTGGCCATAAATCGGTTTATCTTGCCGTCGCTTCTGATTCTGGTCGGTTGCATTCGTCTTTGCTGTCTTTTTTTAAATATTTTGCAGTTTCAGTCGGTGTATTGTGCTGTACTTGCATCTCTACGCCCATTTGAAACTCTATTTTGAATTTGTTCCTTGACGCATACCATCATCCAGTTTTCTGTAGTTTCCAAGTATCTTTGGAGGTCAATTGTTGTAGTTTTGTAGGACAGTTCTAGTTGAACTAATCTTCTGCCTCCTTCGGATATGGGTACATACAGACGATCAACATCAGCTTTGGGATGATGCATGCGGAAGCAAGTGAGAAGCTTTCTCGTTTTGGCGTCTATTCGCTTAATTTCAGCTATGGTCCAATTAAGGACATTAAAGCTGTATTGCACCACAGGGACAGCCAATGTGTTTATGGCTGATATTCTGTTTTTTGAGTTTAGCTCAGTATTTAGTACCAGACGTACACGCCTGTAGTACTCTTTTCTTATTTTTTCCTTCATTTGGGGGTGTTGCATGCCATCTCCTTCGCTAATTCCTAGGTATTTATAAGCTTCATCATGCTCCAGTTCCCTAATCTTTGTGACAAAATCTAAATCTATTAAGGGTGTTTCTGTAATTCTACCTTTCTTGAATGTTACTTTTGCACATTTATCTAATCCGAAGTCCATACCTATGTCGTCACTGAAGTATTTTACAATATTGAGGAGGCCTTTCAACTCATTGTCGTCTTTGGAAAAGAGTTTGAGATCATCCATGTAGAGTAGGTGATTAAATATTGTCTTATTTATTTTGTAACCATAGCTACTGTTGTTTAGTTCATGCGTAAGAGGGATTAAGGATAAACAAAACAGAAGGGGTGACGGAGAGTCTCCTTGAAAGATTCCACGTCGGATATTCAGACGGTTGGATATGACAGTGCCCCCGGTGTGACTAAGGTATAGTTTGGTGTTCCACATTCCCATGCTGTGCTTAAGGAAATTTAATACCACAGGGGAGACTATACATTTCCAAATTCTTAAGGATCCAAGAATATGGAACACTATCAAAGGCTTTACGATAATCAATCCACGCTGCGCTAAGATTTCTACGTCGTCTCCTGCAATTTTCCAGGATCATTTTATTTATCAACAGTTGATCTTTGCAGCCATATGAACCTCTTCTGCATCCCTTCTGTTCCAGTGGAAGAATGCTGTTTGTTTTGAAAAAGGAATAAGTACGGTACGTCAGTACAGACGTGATCAACTTATACGCTGTGGAGAGAGATGTTATCGCTCTATAATTTTTCGTGTCGTTTGTTTCAGCTGTTTTTTGTATGAGGTATGTAATACCTTCAGTAATCCATTCCGGGATTTTATTGGGATTATTTACAAGCGTTGATAATGTTTTTGCAAGAATTTCATGGATAGATGAGAGATGATAAAGCCAGAAATTGGGCACCTTGTCATTTCCTGGGGATTTCCATTTTTTGGATTTCGTTAGAGCTTGCTTAACATCATCTGTGGATATATTTTCCCATTCTTGCAGAGGTGTATCCAGCATTCGTTCTTCTTTACGCCGGATCCATTCTGCATTTGGGTTATATTCTTTTGGGCTGCTCCAAATATTTTCCCAAAATGTCTGTACATTATCAATCGATGGTGGCCTTTTGACCTGTAAAATTTCTGAAGATCCGTTCGGAATATTTTATTTTGGCGATAGAACCTACAACGTTTTTCGTATCGTCTTGTTCTCTGCGCCTTTCGCTGAAGTTTCTGCTTCAGCATTTCCTTGATTGATGGAATATCAATTAGGGATTTAATGTTATATTTCCGCTTGATCTTTTTGCACTTGCGTGTGGAAATATTAGGGTTTCTGTTGAGCTCATCTAATATAGAAAGCTCACATCTGATTTGTTTTATTTCTCGTATCAGTTTTGTTTTCCAAGGTGGTTCTCTGTGTCTGTTAATTTAATTTATTTTCTTGACCCCAAGCTTCTGAGTCGCTGCTAAAGCAGTTGCGTATATGACGTTGTTAAGTTCTGTGATGTTTCCCGGTGCTTTATATGTTAACAGTGTTTCCAGAGCAGTGTTGTATATTTTCACAATGTGCTTGTTGGAATTCGTTATATGGATTTTGGGGAGCTGGTCTCTGTCTGACAATTGTATAAAAGTTACTCTGCTGAGTACTTGGATGACGTCATTTTTCGCTTCGGTGATTTCAGCTTCGTGGTTTTCAAGGAATTCTAAGTTATTGTCACTGAAGATGACTCCAGCTACATTTTCTGGAGAACAACAGGTTGTGTTTAAGGTAGAGTCTTGGATTTTATTTCCTGGGAGATTATTTCGTTGTTTTAGTTTTTACCTCATCCTCTGTCACATTCCTTATTTCTACATTCGTCTCAATAGATTTTGAGTGATGGGTCATAGTATTTTGTCTTATATCTAATTTTATCTTATCTATTTCTGCCTTTGAGAGTCTGTTCTTTCGCATGATGTCCCTACGGATATTGGCAAGCATGTTTGGATTGAGGTTAGGTCTTATATCATTTCCCACCATACATCTCCATATTTGGTATGTTTGATTGGTGGTGTTCTTTGCTGGGTTTTCGAGTGCAGTGAAGAAGGATGTCATGACATGTCGATATTCTTCGCGGCTCCATTTCGTTCGTTTACTTTTTATTAGTCGATTTAGTATTGAGTCACTTGGTCCAAGGTTGGCAATAATCCGGGTTTGGTAACCTAGTGTCTTTTCGTTTGTGGAAGAGTTTGTTCCAGTGACAGACTTTTCGTCCTCGGACTGGTTTCTCTCTGAGGGACGCGGCCCTTGTTGTCCCGGGTAACGGCCGATCCGGTATGAAATATTATTCGTATTCATTGAAATTGGTAGTTTTAACCTTGACCGCCAAGGGGTAATTATGTTCAGTATACCAGCTTTAGCACGCCCAACCAATGAGATTGTTTACAAGGTGGATTTATTAATATATCGAAGGTAGAATAGTTCATAATAGTGTATGGTATTCAGTGGGGTAGACTATATTAAATTTTAACTTAGTATAAGTCGGAGTGACCACTCCAAGGGGGATAATCAGATTTTAGTATATAGACTTAAAAAAAAAATGGAAAGAGAAAAGGGAACTGAAAAGGAAAGAATTAACTTGAGTCAAAAGGATTTAGAATCATATCAAACTACAGGAAAAGTATGATTGAAAAATGGTACAGCATTTACCATTTCTTATATGCCCGGAGCATGGCACAAATGTTCAACTTTCCGTCGCTATTATTATTATTATTATTATTTGATCTTTACAATGTGAAATAATGAATTTATATACAAAAAAAAAAAAAAAATACTAAAAATAGCCATAGACAGACTCCATAAACAATTCTGATGTTTGGTTTATTTTAGAGAAGTGAGTTGGATTCAAAGTGCTTTAATAAAGGACGGAAAGTGTGACACTGAAATCCGAGGGTTCTCTGGGATAGCCAAAGTTGCCCTCCAAAAGCGGAGCAGAGTATTAACAAACACCAAATTTCATTAGAAACAAAATAAGAGTGCTGAACTGTTACGCAATATCTGTCCTGCTCGATAGCTGTCAATGCTGGACGATCTCCTCAAAGATGAAGAAGACACTTGAAGCAACAGAAATGTGGTTTTATATAAGGATGATGGACCGAACATGTGAGCAACGACGAAGTTTTAGAGAAAATGGAAACAAAAAGGAAACTTATGCTTAACAACAGGAACAGAGTTGAAATTTCTAGGTCACATAATAAGGAAAGATGGCTTGGAAAATCTGATACACACAGGACAAACTGAAGCCCAGATGGACATGAGAAAACGACGCTTAACCTGCCTAACGAGTTTGTATAAATGGTTGGTAGAATAGGGATTAGGAGATATAGCAAAAATACAAAGTTTACTAAGAACTACAAAGAACAGGAAATTGTGGAGAGCCACCTCCTGAAGGGACACGACATAAAGAAGAAGAAGAAGAAGGTCTCAGAAGCTGAATAAAGTACTAAGGTATTGAAAATAATACTAGTAACAAAGAAAATCGTGTTTCTACACTAAGGACAATGAGAGTTGCAAGATTTCATGATAATTAAGAAGAAATGCTTCATACAGGTAGTTAACATTAGTGTCTACCGACGGATAGAACAGGCATGGGTAACCTTTTCCGACCAGTGGGCTGCATCAGATATGGCTCATCATAAGGCGGGCCGCACTGCTAAAAAGATTCAAAGTAAGTTTTCGTTGAAGCTGTCTCGGCCATTTTCATCAAAGAAGACTCTACGCGTAAACATCTGCTATAGAAATGATGAAAGGTTGATTGTTCTCAATAATTAAAAAAAACATGAAGTCCCGGTATAATTTTATCACAGATGACAGTGGTTAACACATACTGTTGCATGTGATTTGTTTCTTAATTATTCATTTGAAGAAAAAAAATTAAATTAAAAAATATATTTCTTTAGAGAAAAATGTTTCTTCTCCATAAAATATATTTCCTCCCCAGACATGGTCTTCCTTAGTTAACCGTTATCTTCCCCACATATCACCATAAACTGTACCTATTAGTCTGTAACCCTCTACCTCAAGTGGCTCTTGGGCTTTGTACAGAGTGAACATCATTGTAAATAAAGAAAAAAATATTTTCTCTAAGGACAATTTTCAGCATCCGCTACCATATAGAAAGACTTCTATAATGTAACGGTTCAGCATTTTTTGTTTCTAATAAAATTTCCCAGCTGCTTAATACCTTGCTTAGCTTTTGGAAGTTAGCTTTCGCTATTCGAATACAGTTTTGGATTTCTGTATCATATTTTCTGTCATCTGTTACAACACTTTATACATTAGGTAGGATCAACCTTTTCCGACTAGTGAATCGTATCAGATATGGTTCACCATACGGCGGGCTGCTCTACTAAAAAGATCTTTTAAAATATTTTTAAGTATTTAATTAATTTTTAAATATTTTTTACTATTTAATATTATTTATTACTTAAATTCTTTTAAAAAATTAAAAATTTCCAGCGTCTCTCGTTCATAGCATGTGTAGTTGCATCAACTTAAACAAACCTCGGACGATGAAATCCTAATGGTTGAAACGCGTCACACGAAAACTTTTCCTCTTTGTCATACATACGCGCGCGCGCACACGCACACACACACACACACACACACACACACACACACACACACACACACACACACACACACATATATATATATATATATATATATATATATATATATATCATTGATGCGTATTTGAACAGCAACCTTCCTTTCATGCATCTTTCATTGAAACGGTCGACAAGGAAAATTTAATTAATCTTTTACTGAGTTTTTTTTTCCAGCAATCTAACCATTTTTTTTCCGTTTTTCATTTAAGGAATATAGGAATTGTTCATCGTTACAATTGTTACGGCGTGGACTTCGAGCGGTTATTGTGCTCAGAGGCGGTCACGTGCCGTGACCGTCCATTTGACCGGTGCAAGGCTTCTATTTTTAGAGCACTTTCAACAGGCCATCTCTTTTACTAAATAGTGTAAAGATTGATAGTGGGAGAATAAAGTTTAATAAGCAGAGCCTCCCTAATGACGAGCTGTGGACGCCTACGTGACCTGAATAGGACCGTTCTATTATCGTCCTTGTTATATATATATATATATCTTTCATTGAAATCGGCCGTATGGGTAATCCGTATGGGTAATCCCAAGGAGGATATAAAGTATACTTGAGAGAGATATGAAATTAATCCCTCCCTATACTCTACCATGTCACTTTAACTATCCCTATTACACTCTCTGTTAAATTACAAAAACTTACACTACCCATCAATTTTAATTTCATTTTTCGTTTCATTTCATTTTTGGAAGTGCTATCTGAAGATCCGGCGTCCTTTAAAAGGGCTCTGGTGAAATAAATTAATATAATGGTACCTTAAAGTGGTCTGTTTTTCTTTTAAATATATATATATATATATATATATATATATATTGTCTGATGACGAATGAAAGAATTTATTTTATGCAAGAAATATTTTTAAAAATTCTTTCTTTGTCAGTGCACTTAATTCAGGGATAAATGTTTATCTCATTGCTCAAACATCCATCAGTTAACAAGTCAGATTATAATTCAGGGATAGAGAAGCTCTGAATAGAACCCTAGTTTATAGCATTCTATTATAAATAAATAAATATATATATATATATATATATATATATATATATATATATATATTATGTAATATATACAGGATTCGAATCTTTATTTCTCTCCGGGGCGTTTGCTTTCACCTTGTGAGCTTGCAATGGTCCTTTCCCAGTTTTCGGTGTACACCAACACGAACAAGAATCGAGAATGGCCAGTCGGAGGAATGCTAGGTGAGGATCCTGTTGTTTGATTACGAAACTCTAAATATATATTTAACTACAAGGAATGAACTTGTGTCGCTCAAAGATTTAACGGCGCCAGAAACATGCCAGCTGACAAGGTAATTTTAACAACTGTCCAATGTCAACGATGTGCAAATATCACTGACTCAATTATAAAGGACCAAGATTGACTGATATAACATTTGGTAAGCTGAAACTTAACGATATTTTTGTAAATAATTAAGTCGAACAAGACACGTTTCCGCGTCTGTTGGTTTTTGCAGCTTGCCTTTCGACAAATATCGGAAGATAAACTGCTTATAGAACAGATGTGAAATCTTTTGACAGCAAAGTGTCAGTTCAGCGTTAAGATACTTTAATTAGATAGAAGTTCCTCTCAAGATAACAAAATGAGCAAAACAAAAAAAAATAGGTACAAATAAGTGCGGGTCTATATTTCTGAGATGAGGTATTATGTACATTATTTACATTATTCGGACGATTGTCCTCATCTTTGTCGTCATATTTATTACTAATATTGTCCTCATCTTTGTCACCATATTTATTACTATTGTCCTCATCTTTGTCGCCATATTTATTACTATTGTCCTTATCTTTGTCACCATATTTATTACACTATTGTCCTTATCTTTGTCGCCATATTTATTACACTAGTGTCCTCAACTTTGTCGCCATATTTATTACTTGTCCTCATCTTTGTCGCCATATTTATTACTATTGTCCTCATCTTTGTCACCATATTTATTACACTATTGTCCTCATCTTTGTCACCATATTTATTACACTAGTGTCCTCAACTTTGTCGCCATATTTATTACTTGTCCTCATCTTTGTCGCCATATTTATTACTATTGTCCTCATCTTTGTCACCATATTTATTACACTATTGTCCTCATCTTTGTCGCCATATTTATTACACTAGTGTCCTCAACTTTGTCGCCATATTTATTACTTGTCCTCATCTTTGTCGCCATATTTATTACTATTGTCCTCATCTTTTGTCACCATATTTATTACACTATTGTCCTCATCTTTGTCGCCATATTTATTACACTAATGTCCTCAACTTTGTCGCCATATTTGTTACTTGTCCTCATCTTTGTCGCCATATTTATTACTATTGTCCTCATCTTTGTCACCATATTTATTACACTATTGTCCTCATCTTTGATGCCATATTTATTATATTATTATTTGTAATAAATATGGCGACAAACAAGAGGACAATAGTCCGAATAATGTAAATAGTGTACATAATACCTCATCTCAGAAATATAGACAGATACTGAAGGGCCGAAACGTTGTACTAAATATGGCAACAAAGATGAGGGCAATAGTCCGAATAATGTAAATAGTGTACATAATACCTCACCTCAAAAATATAGACAAATACTGAAGGGCTGAAACGTTGTAATAAATATGGCGCAAACATGAGAACAATAGCCCGAATAATGTAAATAAGTGCGTATTAAAAACTTTGACGTTGAGGTCTTCGTAACCGCAAAAGAAGACGTCATTTCACCAGTAAATTCAATTAATAAATAACTGAAAGAGATTTTTTTTAAATCGGTATCACGCCATGCAAAGGCATTAAAGCCACTAAGACACAAGTGGATACAGGGTGTGAAAGAATTAAGAAGAGAAATATTAATAATGAGCATGAAGAGGAAAGAGTAATCAGGACTGACAATGCGTTTAAATTTTTGCAGATTAAAGTTGGCTGGAAAGTATGGAGCCGGAATGGAGTTCCACAAGAGAGAAGTGAAAGAAAGAAAAGACACTGTTAGCAAAGAATTTACGGCTCAACTGTAAATTGCTGAGATCTTGACGCCAGTCTAGTACTGCGCTTAAATTAAAAAAATTCTAGGTACCATAGCGAAGTACCCACCCGAACAATTACCATGAAAGTATTTATATATATATATATATATAACCTCTGTGCCATGTGTCCTCAAGGACACATGGCACAGTGGATAAAGGTGTTGATTAGATCCAGTGACAAGACCCAAAGAGTGTGAGTTCAATACCCGGTAAAGGCAGTAGAGAACTTTCAGAGGGAAAATTAGCAGGAGATAACTGATAACTGACATCCATTAAACATGGCACGTGGAACTAGAACAGCCTACCCCAGTGAGCGAAATAAAGGGTTCAGTTCGACATTCCAACCACCTGAAGAAGGCCGGAGCGTACAACGGCCAAAACATTGTAATAAATATGGCGACAAAGATGAGGACAATAGTCCGAATAATGTAAGTAATGTACATAATACCTCATCTCAGAAATATAAACACAATCATAATTAATTTAAAAGAATTCAAATGTAATGCTAAACATTATCTTCCGTCATCTTAATTCCTGTTCTTTTATTGTTCTCTATTCTTAATTCTGTTCTTTTCTCTTATTTGTTGTAGTCCCTTACGTCTTGGTCCCTTTATTGCCTTGCTTGGGTAAAATGATTAAAAAAATTATAATATTAGACTCAAATTGAGCGTTTTGTAAATAAAGAAAGCAAATAATACATCAGTTTTAATTTTGACAAGTATTTACTTTCATCGTTATTTTAAAGTAATTTTATCGTAACTTTTACTTAAGCCGACAATCTACGACCCTGAGTAAACCGGAAATAAAAGTGGAAAATCTCGGCACGGTTGAAGTTCACGTCCATTTTTTTTCTTGATGTCGATTTTTAATGCTGTTTGATCATTGTGCATCTGAAGACATATATTTACCTATTCATTAATTCAGCTCTTGGTCAATAGAAGGCTGTTGAAACACACGACATGACAACAAACTGTCCACTCTCTCTGTTAAAATGTTACGCATCTCATCGTTTGTGTAGAGATGTCCGCTGGTTTCAGTATGAGGACAACTACCATACGAAATCGATACACGGCTTTGGCGTCGGAGACTGGTTTCGATTAATACGACACATTCCAAATCAATAACCATGGTCGTATTTACATTTTTAGCGGCAAGGCCAGATTGCTAATCCGTGAAAACATTACATTCGCTCGAAGCCATTTTGAGACCTGATCTTCAGTTTCGCGTTACTGTTGTCTCCCCTCCAAGTGTTCTGGATTGAGGTACCTTCAATGATTGCACTTCATACAACCAGATGTTGATTCATGTACTGGACGATGAAATATGGACGAAGAATCGATATTAGGATTAGGAAGGATAATTAATGTCATACTGACCCTTTTGTGACTGAGTTGGCTTCAGATTGAGTAGGAATAACAAACCTTGAGGCTTGTTATCAATAAATGAGAATAACAAGTTTCTGGCGGGCTCTACGTATGGATATTTGTTGATTACAGAAAAAAAATGATGACCACACTCGGAATGAATATATAAGGCGTATTTCAGCAGCAGTAATTTCAAACAATTTTGGTTGAATAATATACTTCTGTCCATCAAATTTTTTATTAACTTTTTAAAATTTCCGAATTAGTTGTATTGAAGAGTGTGAGTTGATATCAAATATAGATGAAATATGGATCTGACAGAATGATATGATAAAAGACAAATAGGAAACTGTTGTAATCTGGGGAATGTTACTGAATAGAATAATCAAACGAAGGTTAGTAATGAATGATAATACTTAGGACACGTATAACACATATAAGATTCGCCAGCGGCGCGTAGAAGAAGTAGTCAACTGCTAGAAGGGACTCAAGTGAATTCCACAATGAATCTCCAAATCTAGGATATCTACCAACAGTTTCACGCGGTCAGATGTGGCACAAGGCCGAATTTAATGTGGGGTATCCGAACCGTATGCTCAGCCAAAAATTCACCCTAGACCCCGTGTAAAACGGGGTCGGGTAGCTGTTTCCCGAGACGAGACTCTGCCCTTCGACATAGCCTCGTCTGGGGATCCTCTCTGCCCGGAGGCAGAGAGTTTGACCAGCACAACTGGAGACGAATCTCCGACTGCAGACCAACATACAGAATTTACTACTGTATTTATACATTATGAAATTGACGAAGTCCGACAATTATTTTAAGACATTTTTATACATTTTTTTTTAATAGATACAAATATTTAAGTAAATGCTCTGTTTATAATAAACAGCATTAACAACTGTTTATTATAAACAGAGCATTTACTTAAATATTTGTATCTATAAAAAGAATGTATAAACATAAAAATGTCTTAAAATACTGTATTTATGTAAATGGGGGCATACCCATTATCGTCCGTAGGTATGCTACAACAGAAACGTTTATCAATTTAACATGTTTCATAAACAATCTAACATGTTTAATAAAAGTGAAACATGTTAGATTGATAAGCGTTTCTTATTTGTCTTTTTTTTATCTTCTCATTGAAGGGTGTATAAAAAATAGACATAAAATTTCAGTTCGACTGTTTAAATGACGTTACCTTCAGTCACTAAAGATCGGTTCCAGCAGAAAGTGAGAACACTGGAATTGACCAAAAAAAAAGTTACCTAAACATACACAAAACACGATCCATGAAAACAAATGTATCAACATTCGAAGATACTTGGCAAAAAATAATATAAAATAAAATAAATATGAACTTTGGCAAATTTACCGATTACATCACACAATTAATTCGGAAATGTGAAAAAGTTAAAACATTCTTTACAACTATTATTCAACTATGGGTATATTGTCGCCATTTTATATTTTTCATTTCGCGCATGCGCGTTGTTCGTTTTTGATTTTGTCGACTGCACAGTATAGTAGGGTCAGCTGGGCACCGTCTGTGAGAAATATAGCATCCTGCCTAATTCACACCACCAGAAATTTGTAAACGGCATACTGTACTGTTTGGCATTTGCACTGGAAACTCCAATACAAATATTTAAGAGAGTTTGGATGTCGATCCGAGGACAGTGTAGAGGATTCGGAAAGTTGGATGAGTCTAATGGTGATTACGAAGGTGTTTGGAGTGATCATTAATGATGGCAACGTTATGCCTCCATTCATATTCTCACAGAGCCTCAAACTCAATACGGAAGCATACATAGGTATGAGGAGGCTTTAAGGAGGTAGTGCTGCCCTGAGTAGCTGCTGAAAGACCCTATGTCTTGCAACAGGACTCTGCACCATGCCACACAAGCAAGAGAACCCCGTCATGACTGTCAGTCAAATTCTGCAATCACATCACCACTTACTTCCTGCCACCTAACTCCCGAGACTGCAACCCTCTTGATTATTATGTGTGGGGTGCAGTTAAGCGAGAGACCAACAAAACTCCTTTTAACACCAAAGGAGACCATCCCGAAGAGATTCTGAAGTCATTTGGAGGTCGTGGTTGAAGTTAATCGCGATTTTATTGATTAAATTTACTCTTCAGTATTTCAAGATATTTTTGTGTAATTTTTGTAAATGTATCTGTTAAAATGAGATGTCAGTATTATTTTCATTTTTGTGTAATTTAGACGACAATTTAACCATCGCACCCTGTGTTTGTTTGTGTGTGTGTGTATATATATATATATATATATATATATATATATATATATTTATTTATTTGAAGACATTTTTATGTTTAACGTTCTTTTCTTTTTTTTTTTTTTTTTTTATAGATACAAGTATTTAAGTAAATCTGTTTATAATAAACAGTATTAAATAACATTTACCGGCCTGAATAGGAGAGAAATTTTCAAGGAAAATATTCGTTCTTTATAAACTTCAAACTTTCGTGAATTTAGGAACCGAGAGGTTAGGCACGTCAGCGTAAATCTCGGTTCCAAATAGGACGCAGGTTCGAATCTCGTCAAAGGACGAATAAATTTTCTTTGAAATTTGTGGCCGACATTTAGGCCGGTAAATGTTATTTAATACTGTTTATTATAAACAGAGCATTTACTTAAATACTTGTATCTATAAAAAAAAAAAAAAGAACGTTAAACATAAAAATGTCTTTAATAAATAAATTGTCAGACTTTGTCAATTTCTTAATATATATATATATATATATATATATATATATATATATCAGCTTTAAAAATTAGGAGGTCAAATAGAAAACGCGACCTTAGTTTTGACCTTACAGTCTCATCAGGCTAATTCTATCAACTGACCATAAGAAAACAAAGAAACCTAACGACGTTCAAACGCATAACGTTGAGTGTAATAGAAAGGAAGGGATATGGAGAAAGAAGAAGAAGAGAATAGTGACTTTCCAAACGTAGCTTAGATGTGGCACAAGGCCGAAAGTAGGGAGGGCACCCAATGAGGATTGAATTCACTATTCAGTCGTAATAGATCTAGCGAGGCAAGTTTGCTATCCATTACAGCACGTCGAAGTGCCCAAAGGGTGAAGAGAATAAGAGGAAAGAAGAGGAAAGTAAGTGTATCGTAAATGTACAAAGAGGAAAAATAGCAAAGAAAAGCAAGTGTAACGTAAGTTTAAGGAAGGATGTCTTGTAAATATAGCGAAGGATGGGGGAGACGGGGAAGCAAACGTATTGTAAATATAACAGTGTGGTTTTAAATTATATTTTTTTATCCGGCTTCATATTCATTTAATAAAAAATATTTTGATATCAAGGCAAGGACTTAAGATTTCGGATCTCTGGTTTAAGAGGTTTTTGGGATCTGAAAATGTCATAATCGCAAATTTCTCATAGCAAATGCGGGTATGATTGCCGTATGGCTTTACCTTTATTTTTTTTAATTTTCTAGCTTACGAACGGGTCCCTGTTGGTTATTTCTTCTAAATTCCATATATGACTAGCAAGTTTGGTGGAATATCTAAGATTTGCTAGCTTAAACGAAGATCTATGATTATATCATCTACGCTTAAAAGAACCTTCTGTACAACCTATATACATTTAATCTTTGACCATTAATATCAATTACTTCTGATTCATAAATTATGGCTTCTATTTTACAAGCCTTTATGTAACCGTTTAGCACTGTTTTCTTTGTTTCTAACGAGATTTTACGGTTTCTTAATGTTTTGCTTAGCTTTTGGAAGGCATTTTTCGCTGTTCGGATTTCGGAGTCGCAGTTTCCGTCCTCTGTTAAAGCACTTCCCAGATATTTACATTTTTGCTTGATTTTGGTATGCCCAATACTTAATTTGCATATGTTGAACTATTCCGTTTGCTGACAATCATACATTCTGATGGGTTGTCCTTTCTTCTTGCTTTCTTTACTACCTTCTCTACGTGTTCCCTTAGTCTTCTCCCTTATAGTTTACTGTCAATTGTCTTTTCCTGATGTTAAGAATTAGTGTCTTTTGTCTTCAGCACTCACATGTTCTGTTCATGATATCCTCAACATTTTTCAATAGAACCATATTTCTGGTGCTTCAAGTCTCTTCTGTGGGGAAGATTCTCCAGTATTCACTGCCATACATTTCAGTGCGCTTTTCTTTGTTTCTAACGAAATTTCTTAATACTTTGCTTGGTTTTTAGAAAGCATCTTCCAATTACCCATCGGATGTTGGTGTTGCACTTTCCATCCACCGCTATCTCTCAGATATTTATATTTTTGTACTTACTTGATTTTGGTATTTTCAATATCGAATTTGTATATTGGACTGACGACCATATATTGAATTAACGTATAGTCCTTTTTTCACTACCTTCTGTAGGAGTCTCCGTAGTTTCATTTCCATGTCTGCTATCAGAGGGGTGTCATCTGCATAACTTATGTTGTTAAGATTGTGGCCGCCAATAATGAATCCTTGTAGGACTTCTAATTCTCTCAGAATCGCCTCACCATATATACTATAGTCATATGATCAACTGAAAAATTACGTCATTAGTAAAAAACAAGTTGTCTACTTAAACATGCGTATCCACAAAATCATATTCGATGCTGTAGGAAATAATATCGGATAAAAGAAAAGTTATTGATTCATATATATATATATATATATATATATATATATATATATATATATATATATATATATATATATATATATATATATGTATGTATGTATGTATGTATAAAGGAAAAACAATAGGGAAACTGTAGCTTTAGTCGACGCAAATCGTCCAATGTGGACTTTTTCAAGGAAAAAACGAAATGAATTTATTGAAACAAACTATCTATAAACAACAAACAAAATGTTAGCAACGAGAATTTCAGTTGACCATATGAATATAGAATAGCGTTTCTAAATTCTTCTAGTTGGAAAAAACGCGTCGACTAAAACTAGTTTTCCTATTGTCTTTTTCGTCACACACACACACACACACACACACACACACACATATATATATATATATATACACACCTGCAGAAACACCTGCTGGCCTTGGGAGACACACACGTGTCTATAAAAGTTGTGCACTTCCTTATTTTACTGAGCTTTCATTTGTCGGCCGCGTCAAGAGAGTCCACCAGATATATAGACAGTAGGCTAACCAAAGTAATATCAGGTAATTTTAGAGAATAGAGGAATTCCCTTTGTTTAAGAAAAAGCGGTTGCCATCTCGAAATAAAAAGAGATTCAAGAATTTTCGAGTCGAAAGACGGCCATGTTATTTTCATAATGACAACGATGATGAAAGTTATTATCATCGATTTATCCGTTGTTAAAACTTGGAGACAGATTGTAATTAAGCAGAATAAATACAGGGCACAATGGCGCCATAGTTATAAGAGTCCGGTACCCCGGATGAGAAAAGAAAAAAATATAATATGCCTTTCGTTAAGATCGAGTGACAGATTACCATGTTAGAAAACTTTTCTCTTTCTGTCTTTTATCGCGTATTCTGTTATAGGAAACTTTTGCCTTTCTGTCTTTTATCGTGTATTCTATTATAGGAAACTTATATCGTGTATTCTATTATAGAGAACTTTTACCTTTCTGTCTTTTATTGTGTATCCTATTATAGAAACTTTTGTCTTTCTGTCTTTTATTGTGTATTCTATTATAGGAAACTTACATCGTGTATTCTGTTATAGAGAACTTTTATCTTTCTACCTTTATCGTGTACTCTGTTATAGACACCTTTATCTTTCTATCTTTTATCGTGTACTCTGTTATAGAGAACTTTTATCTTTCTATCTTTTATCGTGTACTCTGTTATAGACACCTTTATCTTTCTATCTTTTATCGTGTATTCTACTATAGAAACTTTTATCTTTCCTACTTTTATCGTGTATTCTATTATAGAAAAATTCTCGTGATATGGAGTTCTTCTTATGATGCCATTATTCTCGTGAAAAGTTTATTTTTAAAGATTCACAGAGAAACGTGACAAGAATTTATTTAAAAGATATTAATTCCTGCAGCGTCCCTTTTTAGTGATTTTTGCTTTTTCTTCATCTATGAGTCATGTTCCTTCAGAAAGCGAACGATTATGGCTTTCCACATCTTTCTGTTTTTTTGTAACCCCTTGTGATACTATTTGTCGTTGCCGCGGTTAAACAGAAGGAAGTTTTGGTAAAACATAAGAAAGTTTTTTTTTAGGTATAGAGGAAACGATATATTGAAAGACTTTGGAACATAGAGGGTTAATATATAAAATCCGTGGAAAAAAAATTGACGATTTAATTCACATATCGACGACACCTGAAATTGTACGTCGAGGTATTGAACAATGGAGAATGACCCAGACTCAGAGGGCAATGATGACTGACATGTGTTCTACGCAACTGAAAATGCAAGCTGTAAAGCGAAAATGTCATTTTTCGTAAACAACGACTTTGGAGTTGATTTCTCTTGATGGAAAGTTGAGTTGAAATACCAGGAGTGGGTAGATAAGCCAACCAAGCTCACTGAGGAGATTTAGTGAGAGTTAATAATAAGAAAGAGTGGAAAAAAGGAATTTCCCCAATATTATGAAGTAAATTGACAACAAAGGGGATTTACTGAAATCTCACTATGCGCCGTGCCCCGCTCCAGTTTGAGCGAATGTCCATAAATACGAATGCGCGAAGCGAATTCTTCAGACGCTGATGGAGACGGAGACGGAGACGGAGACAGAGACAGGAGAGAGACGACAGAGCGTTCATTCCAGCCACCGGTCGTGATACACCCCACGTGATTGCCTGTCGAGAAGAACCTCCGACTTTAGCCTTGTGCTGAACTTTACCAAAACCGCAAACCAAACTTTATCAAGTCAACAATAATATCACTTCCGATTTAGACGAGGGTTAGCTGATAATTGATTCCATTCGAACTCTGATATAAACCAATTATTGTACGAAGGACTGATATAAAAACAGTATTTTCTTTTTGTTTAATTTATTCGAGTGTTATTTTTTTTTCTATACGTCTTCGCCCTGCTTGGACCAGCCCAACACGAAGATATCTGCGACGATTCGATCGTGGCCTCCTTGTGATCAAACTTAAATCACATCGTGGGATAAGGCAGGTCTGAGATAGAAGCAATCTTCACCGATCAGCCGCTATGTTGGAAGTCGTCCAAGGCTTCCAATACAGAGTAAGGTGTTGTACGATTACACTTAGTAAAGTTTTCCTCTTTGCTACCTCTCCTAATCTCTGTTTACCATTTGCAGAAGCTCGTTAGGTAGGTTCTTAGCTGTTTTCCTCTGCCTTCAGTATGTCGTGTCAATGTCAAATTCAACAAGTCCTCTTTTCTCATTATGCCCCCCCCGCCAATTTCAACTGTCTCTTTCTGATTCTAAGTATCTTTTGTTTTCATTTTCCCTAAAACTTCGTTGTGCCTCACGTGTTCATTTCATGACATTCTTAACATTCTTCCGTAGAACCAAATTTCTATTGTCTCTTATTCATCTGCGAGGAGTTTGTCCAGCATTCACTGCCATATAGGAGGGCTGCTATTACGTATAATTTCAGTATTTTTTTCTTTGTTTTTAACGAAATTTTCCTGTTTCTTAATACTTTCATTAGCTTTCGGAAGGCATCTTTCAGATTTCCGTGTCGCATTTTCCGCCCTTACCAGATATTTAAGTTTTTGCACTAGCTTGATTTTGGTATTCGCAATACGTACTTTGTATGTTGGTCTATTCCTTTTACTGACAACCATGCATTCTGTCTCCTTACAATTGGTGCGTTGTCCTTTCTTTTGGCTTTCTTTTACTACCTTCTGTACGAGTTCCTTTAGTTTACTTTCATTGTCTGGTATCAACGCTATGTTATTTATATATCTTTTTATCTAGCTTAAACTTTTATTAAAATTTTAATGGCTAGTATAATATATTAATATATATTTTTAACCTCGCATAATCTAGCAACTCTGAATCTAATCTCAACGAAAATCGTTCCCTAAGTCTAACTTTTCTAGAGCTTTTGAATGAGCTGAAATCGGTCTAGTGGGAGCGGAGGAGTTGCTTGGACACACACACGCACAAACACAGACACACATACACTGTACTTTATATATATGATTTTCTTTTCTTCCTTCTTTTCTTTCCTATATTTTCTGCCACACGTCCTTTTGTACGTTTTACGATTATCAGCCAATCAAAACCAGTGTACTGCGTCCGCCACTGCTCTTATTCTCATTTCACGCCACCTCACCTGTAAATACCATTATTCTATCAACATCCTATGCTATTACAGACACTAATGCTATTGCTAACGCCCTTGTGATTAGTGTTGTCCGTATCATTCTTGTCTCCCCCGATAACCATGGCAGCTGTAGGGGGTCAGGTATTAAACTGCACTCAAAACAATTCAACCACACTCAAAACAATTCAATTAGTAAATCATCTTCATGTCACTTTTTATTTAATTGTGCATACAGCTGACCAATAGAAAAATATAATTAAGTCACCTGTTCTCCGTAATGGAGAAAAACATTTACAGAGAGACCATCCGTCTGGCATATGCGTTGATTAAAAAAAGGCCTTTATCTCTAAGAGAATTGAATGAAAAGAATCGATTTTCAAGCGATATTTAAAGCGGTAAGACATCTTCCGGTTCGCTTCAAAGGTAAGGTTAAAACTAAAAAGATAAATTATTAAAAAGCTTTAGGATACACAGATGGTCACTCAGCATCGAGTTAGGATCGATATCGTAATATTAATAATGGCCTGTGAACCAAAGTTATCATCTCTCAGTTGCGTCTCTGTCTTTGGGAAGTGTGCGCTCAAGGCCGCCTCCGTCAAAGGACAGAGTCGCAACTGAGGAAAATTATACTGAGAGGTGCCCAGCCCTGGGGAACAGCTGCTCGGGGCCGTGCCCTTTCATTGCACTAGAGAGAGGAATTGGTGCTTATTACCTAGGTCAGCGCAACTGACGGTTGCGGGAGCGGGGGTCGAGGAATCTAAATCAATACTTCAATAAATATTATAAAAAACTATTTTGAAAAGTATCTAAAAGGCTCATAATATATTACAGAAAATGGAAAACCGCAGGCCTTGTTGTCATTAATCAAAATAAGTTCATCAAATCTAAACTAGCGATGACCAATATAATGTATCAATTTCACTGCCTAGTACAAGACTATGTTGCTTGCCATAAATCAATTACCTATATTGGTCATAGCACCACTTCCTTGAGTAGACACCTCATATGCCATTATCAGAGCAGAGAGTCGTAAAAATATCTATCAACACATAATTTACAAGAACCCTCAAGAAAAATTCCCGTCGAAAATAGTAATGTTCTATGTAAATCAATTAACCAAAAGCATCTCGCTATAAGAGAGACCTTGTACATCAAGCATCTCTCACCGACCATCAACCTCAACTTGTTTAACAATGGAAGCGGCGTGCTGGAAGTCTTTTACAAAATAGAAAGACCCCCACTCAAATTCCAACCATGTTTAACACGCGATGGCTCGGAATAAACGCGCCTACTAGAATTAAAAAAAAAGTATATATCTTACACAGTTAAAACACGAAAAGAAACTAACAACGCCAAAGCAAAACCCCCTTGAAAATGGCTAAAAAATTTTACCGAAAGCTCTTGGGATAATGGACGATATGGACAATTTTTGTACTTCGTCTCTCTCACCAAACTGAAGATGTAAGAACGCTGGAAAAAAACTAAATAAAAAATTAATAAAATTTTCCTTGTTCGTCATATTTAACGAAATATTAACGAAATGTTCAAAATAAAGGTTGGTGCCAATATATATATATATATATATATATATATATATATATATATATATATATAGAAAAGAGAGAGAGAGAGAGAGAGAGAGATATTCGCAAAATGAAGAAACATAATTTTTAAGCATTCTTCGTATATATATATATATATATAGTAAAGTTAAAACAAATTCTGTGGGTGTATAATCCAAGTGGATCCTAGTAATTTAAAAATATTAAAATTGGTCCACAAAAAGAGAGTTCGATGTATTTTATTTGTACAGAGCAATATGATGAATAATCAAAAGAAATTTCTTTTTATCACCTGTGGGGAATAGGCTCTCCTGACGTGAATTCCATTCCAGATCGGGATTGAAAGACAGACCACCACTTTTATCGCCTGCCGAAATAGCCTATTCTCCACATGAGGTAAAAAGAATTTTTCATATATATATATATATATATATATATATATATATATATATATATATATATAGGATTAATACAAATAAAATGTGCCACTTAGCTGATAGATGCTATATTCAGAAACTCAATTACAGAGTTGCATAGACGAACTTTTTCGTAATTATACGTTGACTCCGGAGGAGGTTTCAACGATTGTCTGCAGGCTTTCTCGAAAATTTTCGTTATTTTTATGCTAAATTTGATGTAATTAATTTATGCGCTAATTGGAACTGCTACTAATATATATACGTTCTGGTCGCATGAAGATCGCAAGGAAAGTGGAACTTGAGTAGCGATTCGAGTTGAAGCATCATTTGCTCTATCTGGATAGCCTAGACATTGAGCACTCTTATTTACTGCTTAGATAGGAGTTTGCGTTTTGGTCTTTTCTTCTGTCTTCATTACTTTTTGTGTAAGGATTTTCCTGTTTTTTTTTTGGTTTTTTTTTATATTAATACCTTCCTCCACCTTTGGAGGTCTTTTGGCAGGTAGTCTATTGGTCACTGCAAAATTCTGGATTTTTGTAGTATATATATATATATAATGCATCACTGTTAGACCAAATCGACTTTTGCAGACTTTTTCGTTCTTCTCACATTTCAAATGATTGATGTCAAGGAATGCCGCATCATTGATATATGGTATTTCAATATGTCTACACCGCTGACTGGTTAAGTCTGAGTTTGACAAACAGGCTTGTCCACAGTCTTGGAAGACAAACTGTAACACGTCTGGATCGATAATAGCACTTTTATGGTTGCTTTCTTTGCTTTCATCCAGGTATTCGCATTGTCTTGATAGCAGCTGGGTCTTCTATACACCATATTTTCCCAGCTCTCGCACTTCCCAGTTGGGATCGCCAATTTTACATAATCCTTGACACAATCTTTGAACTGTTTCCTTGGTTTATGCTGTTGAGAAGGACCAAATTGTATTTTCCCTTAAAGTAGCTGCTTATAAATACAGTCATCACCAAGACTAAGGATATAACCCATCCAAAGAAGTCGATGTTTTTATTATTTCCTACCAAGCAAGGCAGTAAAGCCACTGAGACACAAATGGTTACTGAGTGCGAAAGAATAAGAAAAAGAGAAATATTGTTAAGAACAATAGAAGTACAGTGGCTATGATAAATTTCTAGCCACTCTTGATTGCAGCCATTTTGGCTTGTTTAATAACGTCTCTTCTTTTTTTTTTCGAACCATACCGTGTTAGTATCAAGCTACTCTCAACTATGAACGATAGTTGACTTATCTTTTGCAAGGAAAGTTCGCAAATTGGTGAATTTCAACGAGGGCAAATAATAGAGTGGCATCAGTGTGGCAAATCAAATAGAGAAATTGCTAGGTTTTCCAGGTTAATCATCAAACGGTTAATAATATTGTCAAGAAATTTAATGAAGAAGGCCATTGCCATGTGGAACAACGTTCAAGAAGACCAAACATCGTATCTGAGCGAATGAAAATGGTGCTGAAGAAGGAAGTCATCAGAAACCGTCTTCAGAGCGTCAAAGACTTCGCTAACAGAATATAATGTCACCATATGCGGTGAGGAAGACTATGAAAAAGCTAGGCTACCAAAGAAGTGTTGCAAGAAAGACGCCCTTGATTTCAGGGGTTAACAGGAACATTCGTATGGACTGGGCTCGGGAATTCGAGAGCAAAGATTATGAATTTTGGCAGTCTGTAAAGTAAATTCTGCCAATATTCGAATTTGAGATTGGTTTATGTTTGGAGAAATCAGAATGAGACTTGGAACACTGGCTGTCTGCAGGCGACCATGAAACATAGAGGGGTTGGCGTAATGGTGTGGGGCGTTGTCTAGTTTGGAGGGAAATCTGAGCTGATTCTTGTTGACGAGCAGTTGAATGGTCCAAAATACTGTCAAATATTAGAGAAAGGACTACTCCCACTATTTGAAACCAATCAGATTGACGAGAATGTTTACCTTTTACAAGAAGATGGAACGGTATGTCATACGAGCAAAGAAGCAAAGGCAAAATGTGACTCAGACGATTGTTGGTAACTTGATCAGATCCATGAAATACAAGCTTTGAAACTAGCAAATGGAGGACCTACTCCATACTAGTTCCAAATACTGTTTATTTATGTTAAGTTGCGATTACGTAATTAAATTCTGAAATAGGATGTTGTTTATTTCTCCTGGCTAAAAACTTTTCTGAGGCCACTGTAATTGACATTGCATTTGAATTTTTGAAGATCAAAGTTGGCTGCAAAGCATGGAGCCAGAAGATCTATAAGCGAGAAGTGCGGGAGAAAAAAATTGTTAGCATAGAACTTACGGTTGCATCTATCCAATTCAACAGTAAATTGATGAGACGTAGCTGCCTAGAGTGGCAGCTAGGTCTCATCAATTTACTGCAGTCAAATTTATAAAGTCTAGGTACGATAAAGGAGAGTTCATCAGAACAATTTACCATGAAAGTATTTATAGAAAAGAAACAGGAAAGTTACATTACGGCGGTGTTGTAACCTAGCGAAAGTTATTGAGTAGAATAAGGTTGGTAATGGACGATAATATTTAAAACAAGAACAACACATATAAGATTCGCCAGCGGCGCGTAGAAGTAGCCAACTGCTAGAAGTGTGCCAAGTGAATTCCACAATGAATCTCCAACTGCAGGATATTTAACAACCGCCCCACGTCAGATGTGGCACAAGGCCGAATTTAATGTGGGATATCCGAGCGAGTATGCTCGGCCAAAAATTCCACGTTTAGCTTGTATAAAACGGGGTCGGGTAGCTGTTTCCCGAGAAGAAACTCTGCCCTGTGCCCGGAGGCAGAGAGTTTGACCAGTACAGAGGAATCTCCAACTGCCGACCAACATACAGTATTTACTACTTTATTTATGTGAATGGGGGCATACCCATTATCTTCCGTAGGTATGCTACAACAGACGGTTAGAAAGTGACTGAAGCCGAGATGCCATATCAGGATCAATAATAAAGAGGATTCTTCGTTGGATTTTATCAAGAATTTCTAAGTATATAGCAGGAACACCTGACCATATTTGGCATTAATATTCAAAGCATGGACGAATGATTGACTTATAAATATACAAGATAGATTCTGGAGAAGAAAATTGTCTAGTACAACGAAGTGGAGCAACTTTCTTAGCAGCAAACTTAGCAATTGGTTCAATATAATCTTTCCACTTCATGTCAGCAGAAAATGTCTTTAAGATTGATTCGTTTTCTACGGTTTATCAATGTTTTGGGGGTTATTTAAAAGCCAGAAAATATTTCTAGACTCTAAGAATATTTTTTAGATAATAAGGATTTAGTGATACTAGCCATTTCAGCTGTAAATTGATGAGACCTAATTGTCAATCTAGTACTGCACTTAAATTCATAAAGTCTAGGTACCATAGCGAAAAGTTCATCCGAACAATTGCCATGAATGTATTCATAGAAAAGGCACAGGGAAGTTATACAGGGTGACCCCAAAAAACGGGAACTTTTTAACAATCCATTAAAACCAAGAGTGATGGAAGAAAAATATTTTATTCATAGTCATTGAAACCATAGAACATGCCATTTAAGAAACAATAATGGAATTTTCATTTTTTAAAAATTACGTCCTGCAGATGGCGTCCACCTGTACGAATGTATTCTTGAAATCTGCTGTTGAGATTCCTCATTTACTGCTGCAACATCTCAGCTGGGAGACTGTGTTTACATAACTCGACCAAGAACTCTGGATGAGTTAAAGCAGAGAATTCAAGATGAAACTTACAGTATCCCAGCTGAAGCTGTATATAATAAATTAATTTGATAAAACATACCTCTATATATTAAAAATAATCTTCATATATTAAGACATGTATCCACACATTGCCATATGTTAAAACTTACCCCTAATATACCCTTAATATATTAATTTAATAAGAGGAGGCACGGTGGAGTAATGGATTGAGGAATCTGAGAGCCGAGTTCGAAATCCAGTCGAATCCATTACGTTCACTTCTCCATGGGTAAATAGCAGGACAGACCTTGGATGACAACTGGTCTACCGCAGAAAGAAATGACAACCTAATGCTGGAAAAAAAATCTGCCTCATCAGTCATGTATCGAAAGATACATGATCACCTAAGCGTGTATTAGGCATGGCACATAAATGACTGAAGATATACCTCCATAATATATCCATTTAATAAGACGTACCTATATATATATTCATTTATGATGTACCTCCATACATTTAAACATACCAACAACTTACCTCCATATACCATCTCGATGTCATCACTTTTGATATCCGAATCTCTTTTGCTACTTCGACTGCTAGCCGAACCTCTGCGGTCTGTGTCCGAAGCCAACGATGTCCGACGACTGTAATAACTACTGGCTGAACCCCGGCGATCTGTGTCTGAAGCAAGAGATGTCCGGCGACTACAATAACTACCCGCCGACCCTCTCCGATCGCTGTCTGAGGCAAACGACGTCCTGCGGCTGCTGTTGTTGCTGCTTAAAGAGATTCTCCGATCGGCTTCCGAAGCGCAGGACGTCCGTCGACTACCGTAATCCACGAAAATCTGTGGGACAACGAATGGTGCTTGGACCTTGGAACTTCGGCAAATGGCAGGAGCGGCTACCAGTTGCATTTTGTCTTCCTTTTGCTCTTTGTGACATTTTGCTGAAAGACACAAAAGTAAATAAAGAAAACGTTATTTATGTGAAACTTCTATGTTGTAGAATGGTCGTGACATCAAACAGGAGAGCTGCTAAAGCAAATCTGAAAATGTATTAAGTTGTTTGGAACATATTGACATATTTTTACAGACGAAAAAAATGTTGGTACCATTACTGAAGGCCTGAATGATCTTTTTCCTCTCACCATTTCTCAGTTGGAAAGACAGTGGGACTGAGACAAAACAATTTTAACCTGCAGTCTCTTTAGCTGAAAAGGGTTTTTCAATGATTCTTACGACAAATGGTGTCAAGATGGCTAAACGTCTTATCTGAAAACCTGGAAAAAAAGAAACTAAATAAGTTTAGCGGTTTTTTTTAGATATTAAACATTTTGTGGGATGGGCTATTATCCTGTTACATGATTTGGACAATTTTGCTGTTAAACAAACATATATATATATATATATATATATATATATATATATATATATATATATATGTATATTCAGAAATTATGATCAGTGCCCCGCTGGAAATAACTTAACATGCAGGGTGTGTCAGAAAACCTGCAGAAAGCACTCCGGTTTCATACTCACAAACGAAAGAGCAAGCTGAACAGACTTTACAAAACAGGCCAGGCCCTGTACAAAGCAACTTAGTTTGATATATCTGCAATAAGCATTGAAATTCCATTTCAGGCTTCAACAGCCATTGTCATTATCACGAGAACCCAAAAATACTGACTAAACTTTTCAGCGATGGTCATATTCATTTAACGAGTCGAGTGTCATCAAGTATGCATGTATGTTGGTGGGATGTCTCGAAAATAATGCCCCCCCCCCATTTATTCGCACGGAAACTACAACAGACGCAGAAAGCGCGATAACGCTGTTGGCTACATCAAGTTTTCGACTAAAAAAGCATTATTTTTTTTCCTATAGTTACAACTATTGACTGACAGGCAGCTTGACACGCACTTGACTGACGTCAATGATGAAAGGCATTACCGCACGCCTAGTGACAGTGTTCAAATACTCGTAAAGCTTAAGTGTCGAATAATGCCAAAGTAGAGCAATTTTTCCGTTTTGAGAAATCCAGTCATATATCGCTGCTTTGTACGTGCTTTCATGTCGAACGTCCTTTTACCAGACTGCGGCTTAGCCGCTATTTATAAAAATGCACAAAATGATGGGTAATTGTCGGAAAGACTCAGCCTTTTCTGCTATAACACCCACGTCTACTTCTGACATCTTGGACTAACACAATGAATTAGGGACGACTCTAGGGTATTATATATATATATATATATATATATATATATATATATATATATATATATATATATATATACACACAAGTATAGGATTGGTGTATACGGACTAAATTCCCATAACCAACAATTACTATTCTTAAAAGAGTGCTCAATACAGAGTAGAGCAAATATAATTCAACATCGTCAAGTGATGATGTTGAATGTTCAACATCATCACTTGATAAGACACCAGAGGTGTTGAAAAAAATGGCTATTTTGTAGTGATTTTATAACATATTTGTGCTATAATTTTTAAATAAATAATTATATATATATATAGGTAAGATGAGAACGAATAGAGTACAATTCCAACATTCAAAACATTTAATCTAAACGTGGGCTCAATACAAAGTAGAGCAATATTTATTTTAGGATATTACACTGAAAACATGTCAAAATCACTACACAATTGCAGTCGTGTTTCGATGCGTATCAATGCATCTCATCAGGCGATTGTCAATTACTCTGAATAATTGACTCTGATTAATTTACAGTCGACAGATGAGATGCATTGATATGCGATATATATATATATATATATATATATATATATATATATATATATGATTAATGAAAATAAAATTTATGACTTAGCTGTCTTATTCAGCACCTCGACTCTAGTTTTTCGGTGACGAAGCTTTTTGTAATTGTGTCCATTAATAAAGAGGTTTCAGTTATTGGATATCTCGAAATCCTATGAAATGGCCTGGCATTCAGGTTTTCTCCACAAGCTGAAAAATTACGATATCCCTGGGCACGTTTTTGAGCTGATCCAGTCTTTCCTATCAAATCGAAAAATGAAAGTGTCCTGACCGGCCACTAGTCTACATCATTTCGTACTAACACGGGTGTCCTTTAGGGCTCCATCCTTAGTCCTACACTGTTTTTAATCTTCACTGACGAACTTCCCGACGACGTCAGCTCTCACCTTGGCATCTAAGCTGTCGACACAACCATTTACTTCTGCCTCACTAGTAAGGCTGATCACCCAGACAATGTCAAAATAGCAGCCGATGTACAAAACTACCCCAAGGCCGTCGTTAAATGGGGCAAAAGGATGGCTTGTCAATTTTAACGTCTCCAAAACTAAACTTCTTTTCATCAAACATCTGAGGCACAGAGAGATGTTCTCGTGAAGTTGAGCATCAGCCATGCTGATAGGAAGCAAGGAGATTTCTCCATAGTGAGTAAATGAGAGCAGTTTCGCTTTGGAGGCATTGAAGTTTACAAGCCATTTGATGCCGCAGTCAACTACAAATTAGAGTTTCTTTTCGAGACCAACGGCCAGGTTAACTTTTTCAGCAATGCTGGACTTACTATTGAGACAGCAGTAAATGGTAGTGTCGTCTGCGTAGATGGCTACTTGCTGACATCAGAAAAATCGATGATGAAGATCGGAAACAGAGTAGGATAGAGTCTTGGGGAACACCAGTGTTCATATTAAAGGAACTGCAAAAGAAACCCGTGTAGGACGACCTTCATTTCACGGTTTGACAGGAATGATTGGTTATAATGAAATAATCGTCCTGTAATACCGTATCCAAGAAGCTTACGAGAAGGTCGGCATTCCAAAACCTATCAAATGCCTTAGAGGTATCTAGAGCAACAGCTCGAGCTTCGCCGTTATTATTAAGATGTTGGTATACAAATTCAGTTAAGGCCGTAAGTCAGAGGTAAACCGGGCAAAGAAGAAACCATATTGTTTGTCAGAGAGTAGATCATGGGATGTAAGGTATTTAACCACTTCGGTAATGATTAAAGCCTAACAGACTTTGCTGAAGAGTGGTAGGAGACTGATAGGATGGTAGTTAGATGGGTCAGAAGGGTCTCCAGAGTTCTTAAAAACAGGGACAATAGATGAGGACTTCCAACAGGCTGGGAAGCAAGAGTCAGCGAGGCAATAGTTATATAATTTGGAGAGAACTGGAGTCAGGTCAGGAGCACATTTCTTTAGGACTACGGCTGGTATCCCGTCACCACAACTTGTTTTTTGATATTCTTATTTAGAGATGATCTCCAATACCATCGACGGTGTTATGCTCATCTCACTCAATAGAGCCTGAGTTCTTAGGGGAAAATCAGGTGTGGGTACTCTGGATAAGTCGAGTGTTGAGTTGGATGAGAATTTCCGAGCAAAATATTCAGCGTTATCAGCTGTGGAAGTTAGACGAATTAATTGAATAAAGGAGGGATTGTGGATTTGCTGTTGTTCAGCACATTCTTGCAGAGCCACCAACAATCGTTAGAACCAAAGTTGCGAGATGCAATATGCTGTTTCATTCTATCAGCAAATAGTAACTTTGTTTCATTGAGGACACGCTTGCACTCGTTTCGAGCAGAGAAAAGAGACGTCTGTTGCAATCAGACATGTCGCTCCGGTGCAGGCCAAAGAAGTGATTCCTGTGGACTATAGAAGCTGAGCAAGCAGCTGAGGACCAAGGAGATGAATACGATTTAACTTTATAATTTCTCGCTGGGATGAAAGCCTCATTGCCAGCTTTTACCCAGGAGGTGACCTCAGACCCATATTTTTTAAAAACCACATTCCAAGGGATGTCGCGAAGGAAATCACGGAACGAGTCTCAGTCTGCGCGTTGATAACAGAAAAATATTCTGTTAGTAGGAGGTTCACGGCTGGAGAGGGAGTGGACGGAGATGTTAACAGATATCACCGTGTGATCAGAGTTACCAAGAGGGCAGAGCTGCGTAACGCGACAAGAATCAGGGATGGGGGTAAAACAGAGATCGAGAAGAGAAGCATTACTGTCAGGGTTATTGGGGAAACGCGTAGGGACGTCAATCACTTTCGTGAGGGATTGAGTGATTGAAAAGTTAAGGGATGGATGCCGGCGAGGTCAGTTACAGAGTTTTTTTTAAGCCACATGGTATGGTGTGCGTTAAAGTCACCGAACACGAGTATGTGTGCAAACGGATGTAGAGAGATGGCTTTGTCTATATCAGCATTTTTTAACCGGGCTTCCCCGGGAAACAAAAGTTCCGCAAAAAGTCACCAAGGTTTCCGTGTGTGTTGATTTAAAGTTCAACCTCAAATTAAGTATTTGTGCAGCAAACGACAGGCACAGGCTTTTCACATTAGAGAAGCATGCTTCACTTTATCAAATGACTATAAAAGTAATATTTTCTTAGCCCATTTATTGGTTCACATGATTTTGCCTTGATTTACCTTATGTCTTTTCGACATTGCCAGTAAAGGATAAAAAACTAAAAAATAAACTGATTCAGCAATTATCTGTTTATGTTCTGTTTACATTTATATTATAGGTATATCATATTGGTTACTTATGTTTATTTTTTACGTTTGAGTGTGGAATTTTTGTGTGAATGAAAACTCCCTGATGAAGTAATATAGATGAACAGTATAAATTTTATTTAGCATTACCTAAACATTTGACAAAGATATATTAATTTATCCTTAAGCCAGTTCAAAAATATATGCCATGATATTTAACACGTGAACTACGATGAAAATAAAATGAGAAAGATATATGTATATACTTTTGTTTTTACGCAGTGGTTCCTTGAGACATGTCATTTATTTGCAGAGTTACGCAATGATAAAAAAAAGGTTGAAACACGCTGGTTTATATTATCGAAAATGCTATCGGGTACACCACAGGCTTGATAGAAAGGATAACGATAGAGAAAGAAAAGATAGCTTACTGAATTGAGATGAGATAGACGGAGACACTTATACGTGTGGTCTGGGGATTCAAGAAAGAGAGAGAGAGTTCCCTAACCAATATGAGATGATCACGGACATAAACTCTCAGGCCATTTATGTGGAGTTTAGAGTCATTTCTAAGGAGAGGAAGATTGCCGGGAATCGAGAAATCAGAGGAGGGGATTGACGAGTTAAGGTTAGCATTTATCAATCCACCCACGAGGATAGAATGTGGCACAAGGCCGGTTTAATGTGGGTATCCCCGAGCCCGTAGGCTCGGCCAAAAATATAGCCTTTTTGATTCAGGCCCTGTCTACATCACCGAACGAAACCTTGCCCTTCGGCAAAGCTTCGTCCGGGTTCCTCTCTGCTAATGCAGAGAGTTCGACAGACGCCGACTCGGAAGCTCACAAAGGCAGCATACTACACTTTGATCATCGCACCCGGGCCGAGCAGCTTAACCGACGAGTTAAGGTTAGTCTCGCGGAGAGCAAGTATATCAGGACAGTTTTCAAAGAGGAACGATTCCACACTGCAGAAGTTGGTACGAAAACCCACGGATGTTGGAGAAGGAAATGTTAAAGAGTTTAGGCGACTTTTTGGAGTTGGCTTAGGTTTATATTTTTAATCATTTATGATCATGTTGAGTGATGGTTGGTAAGACTGTATGAATTTAAACGCAATACGAGACTACCGGCGAAATATCATCAATTTACAGTTGAGCTAGAAACTTCCATGCAAACAGTTTCTTATCTCGTACTTCTTGCTTGTGGAAATCCTTTCCGGTTCCATGATTTCTAGCCAACTTTAATCTGGAAAAATTCAAATGCAATGTCAATCATTATCTACTCTCCAGCTGATTACTCTTTTCTTTTTCTTTTCATTACTAATGTTTCTGTTTCTAATTCCTTCACACCCTTGCATCTTAGTGGCTGTAGTACCTTGCTTGGGGTGAGACCGATTTAAAAAAAAATAACACCATGTTATCAAAACACGTATTGTAACTAAAAATGAAAGGAAAAACACTTATAGTGGATAAGGTTATAATAAAAACGGTTAAGAAAACCAGATGAAGAAATTGAATCTCTGTATGGAAGAAAAATAGTGGATAAGGCTATAATAATAATAATAATAATAATAATAATAATAATAATAAGAAGAAGAAGAAGAAGAAGAAGAGCAATAGTAGATAAGACTATAATAAAAACAGTTAAAAAAAGCAGAGCAAGAAACTGAATCTCTGTATGGAAGAAAAATAGAAAATCATAGAATTCAAAAAGGTAAATGGATTATAAAAAAATTGAATTAAATTGTTTCGAACTGTCTAAACGCTGATACATTCCTTCTGAAGATACCGGGAAAAGAACTATAGTGCTCGGGAGCGCCCAAGGGAAACAAACGCCCATTTTTAAAAGTCGCATTGTGTGAAACAGACTGTAAATGGGTAAATGATAATAAAGAAACATTTTAGACACAGACACGTACACACACACACACACACACACACACACACGCGCGCGCGCGCACGTAAATCTATCTACCGTTAAACTTCACATGTGTGTGTTTTGAAACAATTTTTTTCTCTTTATTTACACAAATATCTGTCTAAAAACACACCTGTATACGTCGGTAGGTAAGTAAAATAATTGTTTAATGATAAAAAAGTTTGTTACTTTACACAAGGATAAACATCTTTCTTTCTTTCTTTCTTTCTTTCTTTCTCTTCCTCTTTCTATATATCCGTCTCTTTATCTATCTATCTATCTATCTATCTATCTATCTATCTATCTATCTATCTATCTATCTATCTATCTATCTATCTATCTATCTATCTATCTATCCGTCTCTCTCTCTCTCTCTCTATCTATCTATCTATCTATCTATCTATCCGTCTCTCTCTCTCTCTCTCTCTATCTATCTATCTGGATGAATCAAAATATTAAGACCTGTAGCATTGGCAAGAATGATAGCTACTGTCTCGTAATATCTGTACATGTCTGAAGCAGAGGTATATAAGCAGGTAAGCCAAATTGATTTTGATAAACGTTAATTTGTTTCATTTAGAAAAATCCCAATAAATAAGTGAGTGCTGGAAGGATGAAAAAGTGACTCGAGTCGGTAGAGATGATGTTCAACAGACGAATGTTAAGAATACCATGGACTGAACATGTGAGGAACGAGGAAGCTTTAAGGCAAATGGGAGCTAAAAGGACACATAGAATCCGAAAGAAACAGGTGAAATGTCTAGAAGAAATGAGGAAGAAGAACCTGGGACATATAACCAGGGTCCATAGAAGGCAATACAATGAGTCAGCTACGTAACAAGTTTCTGAATGGATAGCTGAGCCGGTATAAAAAAGGGGTGATAAGGAGTCAAATGCGGCTTAAAGATACAATGAACAGAAAGTTGTGGAGAGCCATGATCACTGATATTCTAAGGAGATATGACATATAATAGAAGAAGAGATATTCTCCTCCAGTCAAAAACATTGAGTTTCTAAGCCCCTTTAGAGATTTCAAGAATGTTTGCAATTTTATTATTGATCGGTTTTGATTGGTATTATTAGGGAATAAGGAGAGACAATGGCGGGAAGGACAAAAAAATCCGGCAAGGGTGGGGGAAAGTGAGAATAAAGTTTTGAACTAGGAGTAAGAGAGAGAGAGAGAGAGAGAGAGAGAGAGAGAGAGAGAGAGAGAGAGAGAGAAATCTGTGAGGAGATGGATAGAATGGAAAAGAATAGATTGAATAAAATTAAGAAAATGAAAAAAGACTTAGCTTGAGAAAGAAAGAAACAAAGTAAACGAAACAAAGAGATAGGAATTAAAGGCAGAGAAACGCTTAGAAGAAAGAATAAAAGAAAGAAAGAAAGAAAGAAAGAATGTATGAACAAAGAGAGAAAACGAAACAAAGATTAGGAAATAAAGGCAGCGAAACGCTTAGAAGAAAGAAAGAAAGAAAGAAAGAAAGAAAGAATGAACAAAGAAAGAAAACGAAACAAAGAGATAGGAATTAAAGGAAGATAAACGCTTAGAAGGAAGAAAGAAAGAAAGAAAGAAAGAAAGAAAGAAAGAAAGAAAAACAAAATGAAACAAAGAAAGAAACCGAAACTAACATATAAAAATAAATGAATAGACATAGTAAAAAAAGAAGAAAGAAAGAAAGAGAGAAGGAAAGAAAGGAAGAAAGAAAGAAGAAAAGAAAGAACTAAATAAAAAGGAAGAAAGGAAGGAAAGAAAGAAATGGAAAGAGAAAGAAAGAAGGAATGAAAGAAAGGAAGAAAGATGCTAATCGGTAAGTCTGCATGGAAAATGTGTGGAATTAGGGAAATTAAAGAATTAAAGTCATACCCAAAGCCTGCGAGGCTGCAAAGAGAATAAAAGATAATGCTTATTCACGCTTCGTTGATTCCAGATAAAAGCGCTCTCTTTCACTCACTCACTCACTCACTCACTCACTCACTCACTCACTCACTCGCTCTCTCTCTCTCTCTCTCTCTCAGTCTCTCACTTTCTCACTCTTTCAAATTTATGAAAAACAAAAAGTAATGGCGGAAAATAATATTAAACAGATATAAAGAAACATCTTGTTTTTATCTTGACTGCTTCTGTTCTTTACCCGTTAAGCAAAGAACGATAAGCTCAGTGGATTCTTGTGGACGGAGGTTATGCACACAGGCCCCTTTAATCATGGATCAATCTGATGAGATTTCAGTTATACACGCTCAAATCCAAAAGTAAGTAACATACAAGTTTTACATTTTACACAACCAATCTGGCCACTTTATATGTTTTTAAGCGCCATGTCCTTACAAGACGCAAACATGGCTTTTCACCTCCCCCTATCCCTTGCAGCTCCCAACAAGTTCCTTGCCTATGCTTCCTCCCCCAGTTTCAAACAAAGAGACGGATATATAGAAAGAGGAAGAGAAAGAAAGAAAGAAAGATGTTTATCCTTGTGTAAAGTAACAAACTTTTTTTATCATTAGACAATTATTTTACTTACCTACCGACGTATACAGGTGTGTTTTTAGACAGATATTTGTGTAAATAAAGAGAAAAAAATTGTTTCAAAACACACACACACACACATGTGAAGTTTAACGGTAGATAGATTTACGTGCGCGCGCGTCTGTATGTGTGTGTGTGTGTGTGTGTGTGTGTGTGTGTGTGTGTGTGTGTCTGTGTCTGTGTCTAAAATGTTTCTTTATTATCATTTGCCCATTAACAGTCTGTTTCACACAATGCGACTTTTAAAAATGGGCGTTTGTTTCCCTTGGACGCTCCCGAGCACTATAGTTCCTTTCCCGGTATCTTCAAAAGGAATGTATCAGCCTTTAGACAGTTCGAAACAATTTAATTCTATTTGTTTCACATTTTTGAATTCTATGATTTTCTATTTTTCTTCCATACAGAGATTCAGTTTCTTCCACTGATTTTTTTTAAAAAACTTTTTTTTTATTATAGCCTTATCTACTATTGCTCTTATTATAATATTATTATTGTCATCCACTTGCTTAAGTCCACCAGGTATTTCACGCGTTGTCTCTCTTTCCATCTATCTGACCCGTGACTATCAGATTCTCCAGGCCCTCTTTTCTCATTGCGCGTCCCAAAAATTTCAGCTGCCTCTTCCTTGTTTGCAACCTCTTTAAGACCTCATCATTGCTCACACGCCCGATTCATGATATCCTTAGCATTCTTCTGTAGAACCACATCTATGTCGCTTCGAGCCTCTTCTTCATCTTTGAATTGTGGGATTCATGGTGACATTGAATGAAAAAATAGTGCAATGGCTTGCCGGTTCCTTTTGCACCAGGGATGTTGAGATTACCCCGTCTCTCCTCTCAGAAATTCTTCCGCCCACTTGTACAGCTCTGAGGCGCAGCTCCTATGCCTAGTCTAGCAACTAATCGATGGCTGATTGGCACAGCTGGGTTGGAGACAGGCGTTCCTCTTCTTAACCGCTCTGGTCGCGGAACCCTTCCAGCTACCCTCACACAGTTTAGGTCGATGCAATTGACTGGGGTGTGGCCGTCGCAGTGCCCATGCGACTTCTTCGAGTCATATGCAGGATTGGATGTAGGCCGTGGACCAGTATGGTTCAGTATTACAGTTCTTAATTCTTTACTTAATAATAGACTAAAAGCGCAAAAATTGATGCCGGCAATTCGAATATGTTAAAATGGTAATGGTAATATTAACTGTTTGCTTATAAGGAAACATTTCGCATTCATTGACAGTGCTTCTGTCGTTTGAAACGTATAAACACTTTCTTTTAAAACATTTTTCAGGAAAATAGATTTCTGAACACCAGTAGCTGTTTCTGGTATTGATGGGGCTTCCTTCCTAAGTTTTTCTCTGAACTAGTGTGGAACGTCAACATCTTGATTATGTCATTATTTTCTCTTCTCAAGTCCAGTAGCTGTTATCGCTCTTTCCAGTATGGATGGGAGTTTCCTTCTTAACCTTTTCTTTGAAGTGGTGTGGAACGTCAACTTCTTGATTATGTCATTATTTTCTCTTCTCATGTCCAGTTGCTGTTATCTCTCTTTGCAGTATGGATTGGAGTTTCCTTCCTAACCTTTTCTTTGAAGTAGTGTGGAACGTCAACATCTTGATTATTTCTCACACGTGACATTCAGTTTAGTTGTTGCTGCTGTTAAAAAGTCCGCAAGTGATGTGAATTCTGTAATCTGGTGTAGTTTTTTGTTTATGATTCTGTAGCGTCAGTCCACAAGGATTGGAGAAGAATGACCTTCACCAAGATCCACTGGCATCACTCACCCAACAGCCATTTGTAAAAATTAATCTTAGAAAGCAGAGAATTTAACTATTTCAAAACTGTTTTGGCGCTATGCATGACATCCATAAGAAAGTCTCGATCAGACTATGACTGGAAGTTTTAGGATAATGTTTTGGCTTTGTAGCAATTTGAGGTGTTATGTAATCTATGTTCAATTTCCATTTCTCCTACACTAATGTTGTTATAACTGATCCATACACCGATATATTTGAAGCGTTTGGTATTTAATAAAACCACATTTTTGATACCTTGACTTGGCTTCGCCAAGACGCTGTTATGTGGTGATTGTTAAGAAGCTATAAAAATGGGACACTTCCTGTCTTTTTTCTCTTTTCTCTCTTATCCTCCCAGCCTGCTGTAGTGACACCAACCGGCATCTTGTCACGAGCATGGAGGGCATCTTTCCCATTATTGACTGAATTTTGACACACACACACACACACACACACACACACACACACACACACACACACACACACACAATTCATAATATCAAACTTAATATCTTCTTTCTTTTATACGTATACAACTGTATTTTCTCACCTTTGTTGTAAGCTTGGGTGTGCTGGTGGTTTAATGGATAATAGCTCGGAAATTTTGAGCAGAAAGCTGAGTTCCAGTTCACTTATGCACAAATACTCTTGGGAAACCCATGAATCCACTTCTCCTCAGTTGAAGGGTTCATTATTAATATTTGTATCATTAAATGTTTATCTATCCCCCAACCAAATCATCACAATCTAAAAAATATCAGAAAGTGAATCAATCAATCAAATACTGATTATCTACACAGGTATGTCTTTCACATTTATTTATATTCTCTGGAATATAAAAGTATATGAATTACCGTGGTCCCAAAATGAGGGTTCAATTCATATATTGATAGTAATATAGAATGTATCCCTCACTTTATATACACTTTTTATTGTTTATCAAATTTTTTTACAGAAAAGGCACAGGTAAACTACATTAAGGCAACGGGAAAATGATTGAGGCCGAGATGCCAGGTTAGGACCAATAATATCAAATTCTGATTAGGTAGGAATCCACCTTTCTCCCACCTGGATATGGTTTAATTATTAAGACTTGTATAATTAAATGATTATCTACCCCTCCCACCCAAAAAAAATCCTTACAATCTAAAAATATTATATAGCGAATCAATAAATTAATGAAAAACTGATTTATCTACAAAGGCATGTCTTTCAAATTTATTTATATTCTCTGGAACATAAATGTATAGAAGCTACCGTGATCACAAAGTGAGGGGTCAATTTATATATTGATTGTAATATAGAACGGATCCCTCACTTTGTATACACACTGTAATTACTTGTTTATCAAATACTGATTAGGCATGAATCCACATCTCCCCCAAGCTTTGATTTTATTAATAAAACTTGTATCACTAAATCATTATCACCCCACCCCCCCAATAAAAAACCACTTACAATCTAATATTTTTTAAATAACCTGCAAAGAGTTGAGAAGCCATAGAAAACAAACCAATCAATCAAATACCTTTGTTACTCAGTTATAGAAAAACAAAAATATAAAATATTGCCTTGTGATTTATTCCATTTAGTTTCATCGTGATTAAAAGGACGAGCCGTCATTTACACATGTAAATTTTGTTTGTCATTGCTTTTAGTCTAACTAGAAACACGGTGGGTACCATCACTGCTTTCATTCCTATTCTACGTCATTGTCTCTGTTTGGGAAAAAGTTTATTTTGAGTTCTATTTCTTGGAATACTTGGTAGAATTACTGGAAAGTGCTTACTTTAATTGAAAATTCCGGTCAATAAGGAAAGAAGAATTCTTTTCCGATGTTGCTAAGGTCTACGGTGAGAATGAATCTTGTATCCGTCATACAACTTTTGTTATACTAATTTTTTTATCGTCAGTGTTATTAATCTCTTATCTTGTTTAATGCTTGACGAAAATGCTACTATTTGCGGTGGGAACAAATCCTCTATTCATTACATAACTCTTGTTGTTGTACATTGCAATAATTGTTCTATTTTATTATTAGATGTTAAAATCTACAGGAAAGAACGAATCTTTTATCAGTTACATGACTTTTATTATAGTATATTTTTATAATGAGTCCTGTTGTATATTTAAAGATTCTTTATAAAATCCAAAGAATCAGCAATATTATTGTTCCTGACCTGACGTCTCGGCTTCAATCACTTTCTCGCCGCCGTAATGTAGTTTCCTCTGCCTTTTCTATAAATAAGATCCTGATAATTTTTCGGATAAACTCTTTGCTATGGTACTTAGACTTTATGAATTTAAGGGAAATACTAGATTGGCGTCAAGATCTCATCAATTCAGAGTTGAATTAGCCAGATGCAACCGTAAGTTCTATGCTAACAGTTTCTTTACTTGCACTTCTCGCTTATAGAACTCTCTTCCGGTTCCATGCTTTTCAGCCAACTTTGATCTTCAAAAATTTAAATACAATGTCAATCGCTATCTACTGTGCTCCTGATTACTCTTTTTGTTCTGGCTCATTATTAATGTTTCTGTTTCTAATTCTTATCACAATCAGCAATTCCTTGTGTCTTAGGGACTTTATTACCTTGCATGGGGTAAAGTCGATTTAAAAAAAATGTTCTCGTCATACAGTTGAAAATGCTAGATGTAACCGTAAGATCTAAGCTAAAATGTCTTCCCTTGCACTTATCACCTATAGAACGCTTTTCTGGTTTCTTGCTTTCCTGCCAATTTTGATCTTCAAGAATTTAAACGCTATGACAACCATCATCTCCTTGAATCCCGTTCTTTTATTGACATCTCTTTCTCCATACAATTTGCTCAATTTCTTTCACACCCAGTAACCTTTTTGCATTTTAGCTGCTTGGGATGAAATGATTAAAAAAAAAAAATAGGAAAAATTAGCAATAAAAAAGAACTTGATCATAGTTACTGAGCGAATCTTAGTCAGTTACTAATCGTCAAAGACGCTTCGATCAATCTTACTGTTGAGCCCCCCCCCTTTTTTGCACAAATGGACTCACCCAGTATATACATATACTACTGCTACGTGAAGACCCGACAGACGAGAGCTACAGAGGTACGAGCTTAGTAGTCGGGCGACCGGCTGATCGGTTGAACTCTCTGCCTTCGGGCAGGGAGGAACTCGAACGAGGCTACGCCGAAGTGCGGAGTCTCTTTCGGGGAGGTAAACCGAACCCGAACCCGTTTATACGGGTTCAAAGGGCATATCGGAGATCCCACGTTAAACCGGCCTTGTGCCACATGATGCCCTCGTGGGAGGGTGACTAAATACCGACGAGAGCTACAGAGGAGGAGTGAAAGGTTGTAGGTAACCGAAAGACGAGAGCAACAGAGGGGGAAGGTAATAGACAGACAGACAGAACGAACGTAGCCAGCAAGCGTCACCGTGAGCGAGCACGTAGACCCAGTAAGAAGTCATACAGCAATACTTCAATACCAAAGACTGTATATATATTTTGCTACTAACCCGTATTCCTGGAACTACTAACCTGCATTACCAGTTTTTATTATTACGTTAATACATTATTTTTCCTATATTCATTCTTGGCGTTTGTTATTTATTGGGACCGGATTTCAGCCCGGAATCCACAACACTTACTATAGTTGAAATGGTCTGATAGACTAACTTGTTAGCCATTACTCCACGTCTTGGTTCAGTGGACATTTACACGCATTGTTGACTTTCACACTAATGGGATAAAAATCATACATAATAGTTACTCTAATAATTGTTTATGATTTAAAGCTATGATCCTTTGGGGGTTTATTAAAAAAGAGTCACAAAGGTATAATTGTGAAACAGGTAGTCATGCACTCACAACAGCAGTAACGATTTGTTAAACATTACCCACTGATATAGTGCCTCACCTACATGTGATATCTTTCTTTATCGGTACCAGATGACGTTTGAATAATTTTCCAAAATGGGATGCAAACGGCAGAGTGAGGAATATAATAAGGCGTCAATATATTGATCGATCGATCTGGGAATGGACAGGGGTAATTGAAAGAGTGAAAAGAAATGAGAAAAATTGATTGAAATAAAAGCAACACCGCTCTGCTAACTCTATCTAGATTTCGAACTTCTCTCTTTGAAAATGACCAGTGATATCCGAAAGTAGTCCTTTACAAGTTTTCACGCAACACGAAACGAATCGTTCGCCAACAAGAGAAACTTAAAAAAAATCCCTTTTCGTTCTCTTCAGGATGTTTAATCGAAGGATTACTACCTAAGTTTACTTTGTTTAAATATATATGCCATTCCACTCAAAAGTCAGTACTAGCAGCATGGCCCGGCGTTGCCCGTGCTTGATTCAAAAATCGTACGACTCATACAGCAATCGCTATCACTTGACTTAAAATATTTTTGCCCTTCCTTGCCTTTAAAGGAGTGCCCTTTGCCGTGCTCATGTTGGTACATGCCTTACTTCTTGCCTATCTCACACTGCGAATTTTTTCTAAGCTCTATACTAAACATTAAATCTGTTACGAAAAAAGAACTAAACAAAATGAACACAAAACGATCAGCTTTAAAAAAGGACTCGCAACTGGAAAAACCGAATGAAGAAAAAATATTAACAACAAATACTTTTTCACACCCCACCCAGTTCTGTGGAATCAGAATTAACGTTGAGTTTAAGCAAGAGAATGAGTCAATTGGAGTAAAGTGCCATGCAGATTTAAATTTTACCCACTTCTGATGAATGCAGCTATAAATTTCTTTTTGCATGCTAGCATGCTAGTTAACATTCGTGTTAGTTAGCTGTTGGCTCTCACGCTGGCCAATAGAATCTTCCTGCCTATTCGTGGCAGCCAGCTATAGGCTTTCACTCTGGCCAGTAGAAGATGGCCGCAAACTACATGAAAACTGCCGTAGAAACATGAAAAAATCGATTATTTCCACTATCGATGGGAGTTGGGAAATGCAAATCGGTCTTGGCCTTTCTGCTAACTTAGAGCATGTGCATGTAAATTTTGGGGCAAACCCGTCGAAAATTGCGGCCGTGCATTCGTTACATACATACACACATCATGCCTTTTATAGATAGCGATGCATCACAGATTTCCTTTCTCCATTGCAGCTCAGTTTTGATGTCAGTTTTGATGTGGCCACTTTTTACTGACGCACCTGATTGATGTTTTCTCTGCTGTTCGGATTAGTATTCTAGTTTTTTTGTGGGTTCTACATTTTCTATGATGAAATGCATCCTGACTGTTTCTGCGAAGTGACATATCCTAAGAAATGATGTGACTTTGCTACCCATAATGCTCCACTGACTAACATATATAAATAATCGAGCTACTATTCAGCCGACATGGCCTGAGGATTGCAGAAAATAAACTGTCGCCATTCGATGTGGATCTCCGTGTTTAGATTACTTATGACTCGAATTAATATACTGATTGTGAATTTGAAGAAGACTCTAATTGTAACACTCGAAACGTTGTAAGAACATTACAAATAAAAATAATAAATGGGTTTAAAATTGTCTGATGAAAAAAACAAAAACAAGCAAACTTGGCTTTACACTTTTTGATCATTGATTAATAATTTTGGAGCAGTAGTTTGCTGATAATTTTATTGATTAGAACGAGGTTGAATTAATCTTTTATTTATTAAGACACTTATTATTATTATTATTATTATTCGTAGTAGTAGTAGTAGTAGTAGTAGGAGTAGTAGGAGTATTTAAAAGCGAAGCTAATTTTAGATTATGGAATTGTTCAATTAGCCCTTCAAAATGAATAGTTAAATAAAATAAACATATGGAAAGAAAAGGGATATTACTGTGGGAGGAAGTTGAATTAATAGACAAAGAATATCACTGGAAAATAAGAAAACTTAAAGAATCGGCACATATGTTAGGCTACAAATATTATACCAGAACATTACCTATTCTATTGTAATAGACACTCCCACAGATAATAAGTAGTAGTAGCAGTGGCCAGTTGGGCTCAGTGGTGTTGAGTGAGTCAGTCAGTCGATGTCGGACATTGAAGTATCAACCATCACAACTAGATTGCTGCGTCATTAACTCTTATTGCAAGTTCCTAAAGTTTTGTACGTTGGACTCTTTTAGGACAGACTTAGTGAAATACAAGCCTCCACTGTGAAAACTACTCTACAACAACAAAAAACTCCTAAGCAGACCAAGCTTATAAACGAATACAATATGGGAATCAGTAATATAGAGAGTTAGAAGAAAAACAACAATAAAAAATGAGTTGTAAAATCATTAAAAAAATAAAAATTGTAATATGAGCTCTGGTAAAAATTGTTACTGAGACATTAGGTTTATAAGTTCCAAAAATTCCATCACTAGTGTCTCCAAGGACACATAGCCCAATTGATTGATTGATCCAAAAAGTGACTTGAGTTGTGAGTTCAATCCCTGGAGAGAACAAAAACGTGGGGAGTTATCAAGGTGAATCGACAAAAACGGAGGTATGGAATGTGGAATTAGTACTATTTAAAGAATTTTGTTCAAAATTTCAGCAAATATCACTTGAAGCAGGCTGGAGAGTACAACGGCCAAAACGTTGTAAATATGACATTAAAAATGAAGACAACATTCCGAACAGTATAAATAGTGTAAAAACAAAATTAGTGTTATGTGGGAACACACCTATTCTATAGTTAATAGACTGTCCAACCTATAATAAGTAGGAGTAGTAAGCGTAACGGAGGGGGTCGGTCAGTCAGTCGACTGGCTGATCGGTTGAACTCTCTGCCTTCGGGCGGGGAGGAACCCGAAAGAGACTAACGCCGAAAGGCGGATTCTCTTTCGGGGAGGTAAACCGAACCTGAACCCGTTTATACGGGTTCAATGGGCATATTTTTGGCCGAGCCCACGGGCTCGGAGATCCCACATTAAACCGGCCTTGTGCCACATGATGCCCTCGTGGGAGGGAATGACTAATTATCGTCAGTCAGTCGATGTCGGACGACAGATAGTCGAATACTAAAGTATCAGCGACCACAACTAGATTACTCTGTGTCATATCTATTATATCAAGTTCCTAACGTTTTGTACGTCGAACCTATTTTAGGACCGACTTAGTACAAATACAAGCCTCCACTGTGAAATTACTCCACAACAATTAGAAAACCACTATCACACTGGTATCGGTATTAACCGACCCTGTTTTAGCGAAGGAGGTACTGGGTTGAAATGGGATCTATTACCCGGTCTTTCAGCTGGCAATCAATAATTAATATTCTATGCCATGTTTTTGCTATCGGGCAATTTGGATTTTTTTTTAATCAGAGAAGCTTAATCTTGGAAATAAAGAAATATGAATTATAAGAATAACAAGCAAAACATTAAGAGAGCGAGAAATGACCTTAGATCAAAAAAAGGGTTGAACTCTTATATGGTAGTGAATGTTGGTAAATCCTGACATGAATGATAAAGAGACAAAGAGACAAAGATGTGGTTCTTCTGACAAATGCTAAGAATATCATGGATGCAAGTTTTTTGTAAAATATGAATTGCAAGGAACCTAAGACTTACAATTAAAAAAGAAACAGTTGATATTGCTGAAGCACATAATAAGGAAAGACGGCCTAGAAAATGTAACACTCACAAGACATACTGATGGCAATAGAATCAAGAGTAAACTGAATAAACATAAAACCCTAGCTAAGAAAGCGGCACAATATAGTATTTTAAATTTTACACAAATAATAATAATAATAATAATAATCCATCGACGCAGGTTGACTGCAGTCGAAATTAAAAAAAAAGTTAATTTTGAACGCCAAGATCTTGTAAATGACTGCATAGTAATGTGTCACGCCTGGTTTACGTACAGCTTAGAATTCAGGGCTATGTCTTCCCTAGACTGGTTGCCAACCATGGCTAGAGACACCAGTTTGAATTGTTATTTAACCCATAGCTGGGAAAGAAGAGATGGATTCATAGATTTCTTAAATGTATTTGCGCGAAAGTAAAAAGAATGAATTCGGCGAGAATTCGAACTCGGCTCACCAATTTCCAAGCCTTTAATCATTTCACTACCTATAGTAAAAGATTCAATAAATAAATTCATTTCTTAAAATTCTCTTTTCAAATGGGTAAAAGTTTTTGAAGAAGTATTTCATCATATCGAATATTTGTCTGGTCAGAAAAGAATTTTTTTTTTAATGCTAAACACTAAAAGAATTTCACGTAGGTTTCCCCAGATCTCCACTAATTGTACTGTGAAAGAGGCAATTCCTTGTATTGTAGCCAATATCCTGCATACGTGGTGAGAGTGACCATTTTCCTAACTGGAACGAATGAATAATGCCAAGAGAAAATCAGACATTTTGTGTTGTAAGAAGCAGAACAAAGAGAGGGAGTAAAACAAAAAGCGGAGAGAATTTCCAGACCCGTTGGCTTCTATTCAATAACACCATTAACTGTCCAACTTGAACTTTTCTAAAAAGGATAGTAGCGACGAATCCATTTTTTTCTAGAAGCTACGTAAATTTCTATAGAAAAAAAAACCTTTTGATCCACTATTCACAATTATCGTTTTACTACAAATCGATTCTTATTGTAATCTTCACATACTTCCTGTTCCAATTCTACCGACAACATCCCGTAAAAAAAACCTTTTAAATTAGACATTAGCGTAAAAAACAACAAGTGTGAAAAAAATGTCTTCCCCACTTCATCCAATTCCCAAAAGTCCGTAGCGGTCTATAGATAGAGTCACACATCGTAATTATATGGAAAATTAAACTACCCGTAACCCGTTAGATCACTGACGGTTCAGGTTATAAAAGATTGAAGTTGATTTCAACATTACATTGAAATGAAAGTTAATTTTATGATTCAGTTAAATGTTTCAATTCGTTCGTGTCAACATTGGTTTGGTTTACAAGTTTATGTTTAACGTTTTACTGATTGTTTACAGCATTTAATAGGAACAGAATTTCCAGGATAAACTTGAACTTTAAATCAGATTAACTTAAAAATAATTTATAATATGCCATAAACTATTTTAAATCATATTCACTTGAAAATATTTTTTAAATATGCCAAATAAAAAAATTCACAACTGCTATAGCCTGGTATTGAACTCAAAACTCTTTGGGTGTAGTCACTGTATCTAACCAACGTCTTTATCCACTGAGTCATGTGTCCTTGAATCTATCCCGGCGGACGAAAGAATGGGTTGGGTTCTAAATCCCAATCACTTGACGAAAGCCGGAGCTTACAACGGCCGAAATGTTGTGAATATGGCAATGAAGATGAGGATAACAGTACGAATAGTGTTGTGCTTAAAAATCTATTCATTTAATTCATAATTTTTTCTGTTATTTTATTGTATAAAAATATTAATAATTTAACCATTTTTCCTTGAATCCTTAAGAAATAAGTTCTGTGACAGTAAGAGAACTTCAACAGTTTAAGTTTTCAGAGTTGTCTCTCTATGAGAAAGTTACAGTTAAGAAAAGAAGCCGTTCTATACCTGATATTCAAATATCTCATTCAAGAATAAGCAAGAACAAGAGATAGCTTTAATTCTGATATTTCTGTTCCCAACAGAAAAGTTGGCTCTGTAGCTGTAAAGTGAAAAATACATTGTTTTGCTTCCCGTATTTGTTGTTTGGGCGTGATGTAACGTGGACAAAAGACAGTCTTAGAAATATAAACAAAATTAAAGAAAAAACTGAAAGACGTGAGAAGTCAAAGAAGCATATTGAAAATGGGGTTTCATTGTCACTTTTTAGGAAATGTAAAAACATTAAGGAGAAACTTAGTGATGCATACAGACTCTCAATCAATGAGCATAACGTGAAGGTTAAAAAGAACTGTGAAATTTTATCCAAAATAATAGACTGAATTTATTTTGTGGAAACCGTAAAACTCCTTTACGAGGACATGTTGAAGAAGATGATTCAGTAAATCCAGGAATAGTTAGACGATTAATAAATTTTGCATCAAAATTAGATCAAGATTATTAGACTCAGAAACCAATAGGGTTTTCAAAGTCTTTCTAAGATAATTCAGAATGGGATACTTGACTACTTACTACAAATATACCATGAGAAGATAAGAACAGACATTAAGGAAGCTTCGTTTGTAGCCGTTATGGCTGATGACACAATTGATGTTTCGGAACAGACTAAAATGGTCATTGTTCTATGGTACGTGTTGAATGAAGAAATATTTTAGCGTTTTTGAGACTTTATTCCAGAAAATCAAGCTGAAGATGACATATCAAACCGTATTCTAGAACAATTAGACACAATCCTTCAAGGAAATGGACAAAAACGGATAGCACAGATATTTGATGCTGCAAATGTATATGAAAAGCAAAAGAAAAGGAGGAGGTGAAGAATAAATAAAAGCAGTTTATCGTAGTACACACGTAGAAGACCGTGTGAGTTAAGTGTTGTAGATTTAGAAACACATGCTGTTTATTCCTGCTAGAAGGTCCAACTACAAGAACATGGCGGACTCTAGTTGAGTCCAACCGAAGATGAAAAGAAAACAAACAAGACCGATATATATATATATATATATATATATATATATATATATATCAAATATATATATATAAACTAAATGAAACTTATATATATATATATATATATATATATATATATATATATATCAGAGTGTGTTGAAACTAAATGGCTATTTTTGTAGTGATTTTATAACATACTTATGTTATAATTTTTATAAAAAAATATATATATATATATATATATATATATATATATATATATATATATGTCAACAAATACATGTATTAAACAACAAGATTTCAATGGACATAGACATTAATATTTTGTAGTTTGTATATTGGTGAATGTTCGTACGTACATGTATGTGTGTTTCATGGCGTTTTCCCACAAGTGGGCAAAAACGCGGATCTCTACGAGAGATTACATTTTTAAATGTGTCCGATGAAATGCAAAGTGAAAAAAAAAACAAAAAAAAAAAAAAACAAAAAAAACAGAACGAGGCAAGAAGCCGCCCAGTATTTATAGTGTAAGGAGAGTGACCTCTGGTGAACAATTAGGGAATTAAGGAGGAGGTAACTGCGACACACATTTTATTTACTGTTATACACATCAATTTAATTTAATAATGAGAAATATAGCAAGTATTACACGGAACGCAAGAATATTTTTCTCTAACATTTTGACTATTTCAACATTCTTGTCAAGATCACCACAATGTGTAAACATTCTCAAGAAGTTTATGGATGTCAGCATTCCATGTCCATCTTCTACAAGGTAGAATTTTAACATATGGACTGTGAACAGAGTTCATGAAAATTTGTCACCATTAAAAAGCTACCTTACTTAAACATCAAATTCAGATCAAATCACTGCGGAAGTAAAAAGAATTTTACAATGGCTGAATGTTGATAATTTCATGTTTTCGTTAGAGCTTTCTCATCAGATTATGCCCCATGCTGAAGTAATTTACAACCAAATGCAATTTCGAGAAATTAGTATGTTTAAAGTCAATGAATATATAACAGATTTCAAAACTACTATTTTAGAAATAAGAGAATCAAAATACTGTGAGAATCTTTCAAAGACACTCATGGGAGAAGCAAAAGAAATATGTGTGATTGCATACGTGTTGATATAATGTATAGATATTCTTACACTAAACACTTAACAGTTGCTAAATTGTTCAACAAGAAAAGCTTCATTAGTTTTAAGAATGAAATGCTTACAGAAAAGATAATACTGACTACTGAAGCAAATCCCATGATTGACAAAGAAAAGCTTGACACTGAACTAAAAGGATTCTATTGTAGATCCGATATTCATGAATATTGCAAATTAATTGAACTGCTGAAGTTTATTTTGGAAATTAATCTCGATTGTGTTCTCAGTGAAATTACAAAACTGATAAAAATCCTCTTGACAATTCCCATGACTACATTAGATCCAGAACGCTGCTTTTCAACACTGAAAAGAATAAAATTTTTTCTAAGGTGCACTATGAATCCTGAAAGGCTAAATGTACTTGCAATGCTTTTAAAGGAGAGAAATGTCCCCAACAGTCATCCAGGGATCAAGGACAAAATTATTAACCTTTTCACTCAATGTAAAAAATGAAGAATGGATTTCATTTTTAAACAAATGGATCAAGATCGAACTTCTTTTCATTTCCTTTTAGTACCTCGTATTTATTTTTGCTTGGCGGGGGGTCTATCAGGTAGGGCGACGTTATAAAATAACAACCCAACACCACATTTTTCTTGAGCCTACTTTCGGGAAAAAATCTCTTATAAAATTCTACAGATTTCAACTTTCAGACTTAAATGAGATGCTTTCTCTCTGACGAACACAAGAGAGCAGAGATATGCGGCTGTCTCCTTACAGCGTGTGCTGAAAGAAAAATGTGTTGATCGGCCACTTCAAACGAATCAACAACAATAACAACAGCTTAGACAGTCAGTGAATCCTCACTGTCGGCCAGTCGGCGACTTCAAACGAATGATATCCAACAGTAACAACAAAGACATCCAGTGAATCTTCGCTAACGATAAAAGTCTTTGATGAATCACAGTTTTTATTTTTATTTTTTTTTTTTTTTTTACTATCGACCAGATATTTAAAAGTCTTTTCTAAACTACAGCTGTTTTTTCTCTGTACCCACTACTCAAAGATTTTAATTTAACTAAAGACCATTTTAAAAAATATCTTTTAACTTTTGAATTCATGTATAAGCTTTTCACCCCAAGCAAGGCAGGAGTACCACTAGCACGCAAGGGGTTACAGAGAGTGGGAGCAAAAGTAAAGAGGCGTGACAGAGGAAAGGATTAAGGGAAGGACGGGTAATTTGATGAACGCATCTGAAGATGTCGATGGACATTGCATTTAAATAATTGAAGATTGTAGCTATCAGGGAATCAAGTAAGAAGAAGGGAGTTTCACAGACGGGAAATGTGAGACATGAAGCACTTGGAGTAGAAGAGACGGCCACATTTAACCGTCTCGACAGTGAAAAGGTGGGACTGAGAAGCAAACCTAGTGGCATGCTTAAATTCATGCAGTTTGGGAACCAGCAAAAGTAGCTCGTCGGAGCAGTTACCGTGAAATTATTTCGAGAAAAGACAGAGGGAAGCGACGGCACGTCTGTGAGAGAGCGATTGTAAACAAAATGCCAGATCAGGGCCAACTATATTTGTCTCTGGATGTTGTCGAGGACCTTAAGACAAACAGTGGGGTTTCCAGACTATATATGACAGTAGTATTCCATGATAGGGCGAATGGTTGATTTATAGATTTGAAGGATGGACTCGGGCGGGAAAAATACTTTCTGGCGCGACACAGGGAACCAATTTTCCTTGCAGTAGATGAAGCTATTTTTATTTTATTTCATTATATGGAACTTGGGCGTTCGGATTTTAATATAAAAAAACCCTACACGACTAAATTTCTTACATACCAACTACAATAACGTTTATAGTATTTTTCATCTATATAATACTAAAATTCTGTGATTGCATACGTGCTTGTGTGATGCGTCAACTCGGCGCCTAAAGATTCACGTGTTGTTTATTGTTATATACTATACCCATGAACACTAATATGCATGTCCCAATCCTCATAAACACGTTGGACACAATTGTAAGTGGGGGTAATATGGTGTCTAAGTAGTCCACAACTAACAGTGGTTTACCTACTTCACGCCGCTGGCGAGTATTGTATTTTGTTTTTGTTATAAAGATTACCATTTCATTTCCAACCTCCGTTTTGGTTATTCCTTATTCAGTGACCTTTCTAGGTTACAACATTTATACAGTAAGTATTTTTATTTTAACTTCCTTCAAACACAATTTTTTTAATTAAAATATTGTTAAGTTAAAGACAGACACAAAGAGATGCTGCTTTGCTGTTTCGTTCAGTTGTTTCTAGAGTAATTATTTATATTTCAGCTTTCTTTAAAGAAATAATATTTTAAATATTTAAAAAAATATTTCTAAGTTAATCTGACTTTAAAATATTTTAAGAGAATAAGACTTAAAATACGATTTGTCTATAGAGTAAATATTTTTTTAACTTTAAACAGAAGAGAATTTTATTAATTAAAATATTTTAAAGTTAAAGACAGACACAAAAAATCCCGCTTTGTTGTTTCGTACAGTTGTTTGGGGAGTAATTATTTATATTTCAGCGTTCTTTAAATAAACAATATTTTAAATATTTAAAAAAATATTTTTGGCACATTTAAAAAATATTTTCAAGTGAATATGATTTAAAATAGTTTTTGGCATATTAAAAAAATATTTTTAAATTAATCTAATTTAAAGTTCAAATTTGATATCGCTATTTATAAAAGGCAAGATGTGTGTGTGTGTGTGTGTGTGTGTAACGAATGCATGGCCGCAATTTTCGACCAAAATTTACGTGCACATGCTCCAAGTCAGCGGGAAGGCCAAGACCGACCTTGCATTTCCCAACTCACATCGATAGTGGAAATAATCGATTTTTTCATGCTTCTACGGCAGTTTTCATGTAGTTTACGGCCATTTTGTACTGGCCAGAGTCAGAACCAATAGCTGGCTGTCACGAATAGGCAGGAAGATTCTATTGGCCAGCGTGAGAGTCAACAGCTGACTGACACGAATGTTAACTAGCATGCTAGCATGCAAAAAGAAATCGATAGCTGCATTTGTCACAAGTGGGAAAAATTTAAATCTACATGGCACTTTACTCCAATTGGCTCATTCGCTTGCTTAAACTCAACATTGATTCTGATTCCGCAGAACTGGGTTGGCTGTGAAAAAGTATTTGTTGTTAACATTCTTTTTTCATTCGTTTTTTTTCAGTTGCGAGTCCTTTTTTAAAGCTGATCGTTTTGTGTTCATTTTGTTTAGTTCTTTTTTCGTAACAGATTTAATGTTTAGTATAGAGCTTAGGAAAAATTTGCAGTGTGAGATAGGCAAGAAGCATGTAGCAACATCAGCACGGCAAAGGGCACTCCTTTAAAGGCAAGGAGGGGCAAAGATATTTTAAGTCAAGTGATAGCGATTGCTGTATGAGTCGTACAATTTTTGAATCAAGCACGGGCAACGCCGGGCTATGCTGCTAGTTCCTATTAAATGTTGTAAACAATCAATAAAACGTTAAACAATAATTTGCAAACCAGACCAATGATGCCACGAAACATTTAAATGAATCATAATAAAATTAACTTTCATTTCAATGGTATGTTAAAATCAACTTCAATCTTTTATAACCTAAACCGTCAGTGACGGGTAGTCTAGTTAAAATAATTCCGGATTAAAAAAATCCAGTAATTGCTCAATTACTCTTACTGTGAGCAATCATTTGAATAAATTGAAATGTCAATGTATTTGTATAATGAATGCTTGAGATAAGGCCTTTAATAATTAATAACTTAGAGAATTAATTAGATATAATTAAATAAATTATTAATTGCGAAACATGACATTTTCTAATTTATACCAAGAATTTTTATCGTAACCTTAGAATTTTCCTTTTTCTTTGCGATAAAGAACGATAAGATATTCTTTAAAAAATTCTTGAAAATAAGTATGGAACCCCATCAAGTAATTTAGTCAAACTGGTAACGAAATTATTTCTATCCTCAGGGGAAATATAGCAGTTGGACATTGTTCCCTTACACTTTATCTGCTGTCTCCCAAACACATTGCGATATCGAGAGGTTAAGGTAGAGAATCACAAATTACAAATGGAAGATATTTTTTTTTTAGATTTTGGTGGCCGAAGCTTCTGGAAGCATCAAAGGGTTAAACAAGAAAGTCAATGCTTCCACTCAGACAACAGTCAGACAAAGTCTACTCGATAACAAAGATGCCGGAAGAAGGTTCGTAAGAAGGCTCCCGATAGCCTGATGACGATACGTGAAAGTCGAAAGAAAAGAATATTCATTATAAATATCAAAAGAAAAAAAAATGCCCCAAAGCAGATTGTAAAAGGAATGATGCCGACAATGGAAGGAACAGTCAAGTGAAACCTTTGAACATAAGAATTCAAAGCCAATGATGGTTAAATTCAGGAGACACAGAAATAAACACATTAACGATTCTGAAACTGTTGTTCCCATAGACAAGAAATTGGCATTAAGTGATACACACACACACACACACACGCATGCACGCATACAAACACACACAAACACACACACACACACACACACACACATATATATATATATATATATATATATATATATATATAGAGAGAGAGAGAGAGACAGAGAGAGAATGGTAATCCGTATGGAATTTCCAAGAGGAAATTCATTGATTTTACTTGCGTCTTTTCTCGCTAAACAATAAGTTTTCTCTACTTACACTCCCTAAATAATGTGGCTTGTAACAATTATCCAAGTAAAGTCTGATGATCCAGGGCCCTGTTAAAGGGGTTGTGGTGAAATAACTTATTACATGGAACCTTAAAGTGGTCTGTTTTTATTCAAAAAAAAAAAAAAAATATATATATATATATATATATATATGTATATATATATAGTATATATACATATCTTTTAAATAAAAACAGGTTACTTTTAAGGTTCCATGTAATAAATTATTACCACAGTTTTTTAAAGGACTGCGGATCATCAGACATTACATAGAAAGGTTGAAACAAAATTGGGAAGTAAAGTCTGATGATCCGCAGTCCTTTTAAAAGGGCTGTGGTGAAATAATTTATTACATGGAACCTTATAAAATAATATAATATAAATTTATAATATATAAAATAATAATTTATTACATGGAACCTTATATAAATGGTCTGTTTTTATTTAAATTATTTGCTCTCGATTTACATTGAGCTCTCTGGATTTTATCCTCCTTGGGTTTACCCATATGGATTAACTAGTTTTTCATAACCTATATATATATATATATATATATATATATATATATATATAAGTAATAATACAATATGGTAATCCGTATGGAATTTTCAGGGGGATATAGATTCAGGGAGAGCTCTATGTTAAGAGACAGACCAAAATTATTAATTAATGAATATCAAACACTTAATATCCCATACGATTTTAAGTCCTATAGGATTCTATGTGCTTGATATTCATCAATATATATATATATATATATATATATATATATATATATATATATATATATATATATATATATATAAACCTAAAGAGCCAGATAAACCTACCAAGGTTTCACCTACACGGATCGTCAGGGAAAGGTGACAATCCGTTAAGGTGAAACCTTGTAGGTTTGTCTGCTCTTCTAGGTTTAACTAGGCCTGCTGTACTTAACGTATTGAGCACTTTATTTAGTTATTTTACTTACTCGTATCGTTTTTTTTCTTTGGATTCTGGACTTGGATGCTAGACGATTATTTTCGGCTGACGTACATGTTCTTTTGTACTTTCTTTTTTTTTCCTTTTGGTATTGATTTGGTTATTTGCAAATCAAGATAACGAAGGTTTTCTGGACGAGTATAATTTCTTATATATATATATATATATATATATATATATATATATATATATATATATATATATATACCCTAAACTATTTGTAAAAAAAAGTAAATATTTAAATTGATAGCAAGCATCATATTAATTTCTTCGGTTTTTTTTTAGACATCTAAATTACTATCAAGGATTAAAAACTATTCTTTACATAAATTGCTAAAACTCAATTACAGCCTCTTTCTCCTTACTTCCCTCTCCCTTCTTTTTCCTTTTTCTTTTCTCCCTTCTCCCCTCCCATTTCAATATATCACTTCCGTTAAGTTAACCGTCTAAATAGGTCATGGTCTGGCCACTCCTCCTCCCTCAATACAAAGTATGATTGAGAGAGATATGAAATTAATCCCTCCCTATACTTTACCATGTCTCTTTAACTATCCCTTTTACACTCTCTGTTAAATTACAAAAACTTACACAAACTTACACTACCCATCAATTTTAATTTCATTTTTCGTTTCATTTCATTTTTGGAAGTGCTATCTGATGATCCGGCGTCCTTTAAAAGGGCTCTGGTGAAATAAATTATTTTAATGGTACCTTAAAGTGGTCTGCTTTTCTTTTATATATATATATATATATATATATGAAGTTATATATATGTAAAGATCTTGGTAATTTCAGATTTTCTTTTTTTGTCAGGAATCTCTAGTTATATTGCAGAAGCACCAGACCAGATATGGCAGCAATATTCAATGCATGGAGGAATGATAGATTTATATAGGGACCTCCACTTTTTTCGGCAAAATTTCCGATACCTAACTTTAAAATAAATTTTAAAAAATGAAAAATCATGCTTGAAGATTTCATTTTAGCTTTAATTGAAAGTTTAATCATTAAATTTATTATTTCCATTCTGCTGTATTTCAGATAGAAACTATATACATTGGAATGTCAAATTTAATTTTGGAATTTTAAATTTTCTTAATTCCCGCCATTTTCTTAATTTTAAGAAATTTGTAAAGAAACACAAATTTATCGATTTTAAAAATATTTTAAAAAGTTTTTGACACGTTATTTTAGTAAAATTAGAAAATTTAATGTTAAATTAATCTGATTTAAAAGAAATATTACTTACTTCTAGCATAAAAAAAGTAATATACAACCAATTATTAACGATTGGTACTGTTATTTTTATCCAATATTTGATCTACGTGTTGATTGAGGAGTGATGACAGCTACTACGGATGACCATAAATGAAAATTATTAGAAATCTGAGTGAACGCTTTTTTTTTTTTAGTTTTACTAAAAGGGACAAAACTCTTTTTATAATAATGGCAATTTCAGTCTACTGTACATGGAAACAAGGAACGTATTAAGTAAAAAAATACAACATAAAAAATTATTTGAAAAAAAATGAGCACAACTAAGTTTATTAAACTTTGTAATTTTGAACTCGTAAATTTTGTTTCTACTTAATTACTAATTACCACAAGGAAATAGCCTAATACAGAATTTTGCACGATTTTTAAACTATTATAAATTATTATAATTAAAATTTAAAACAAATGAAAAAATTCTTGTAAAATTTAATTATTCATCAGAAAAAAATTATTTCTTCAGGCAATAATAACCTTAATATTACTTATTTACAAAAGCAATTAAAAGCTTTTCTAATTATGTAATATCATAGATTTATTGGATTCATTATTTTTCAATTCAGAGCAGATTTTTAGTTAGTGCAAAAAGTAGGTTATTTATCATCTCTAATGACTCTTACTTTAAACAAAAAAAATTGTCAGGAAATAAAAAGGTTTTGAACGAAATTTCAGGACAATAAGTAAGTGGGGTGTAACATATTTAAAAAAAAAATTTTTTTACCAAAATTTTCTAGAAAGAAATATTTCAAAAATAATTTAATTCATTTGTGAATAAGTCCTGAAAATTTCATTAAAATCGGACAATTACTTGATTTTTACAAGAATTTCCAAATCAATGTGTTTTCAACGAAAAAAGCGCAAAAAAAAACAATGTTATTTTAACAGCACCGCGATGATGTAAACAAAAGAAGACTTTTAACCAAAATTTCGAACGTGTTAGAAAATATTAAAAAATTTCAAAAATAATTAAAAAATACTTTGGTCTTTCATCTTAATAATAACATAAGCATTTTGACGATAATACTTTATTTTCTTTAAGTTTGTGGCATTTTTCATTACGCTATGCTGTTTTCCCGCGAAAAAGTGGACGTCGCTAGATTTATACAAATGTAAGATAGATTCTGCTAAACTAAGCTAAGCTTAATAAAGGGCTCCTCGTCTCTAGTTGACACAAACATTCCTCCTGGTTATTGAGTTCCAACTGCACTGTGAGTTCATACGTAAGTAACGTTACTAAATATTGTTTAGCCGCGTTTCACGTTCGTGTTATGTTTAACGAGCAAGACGAGCAAATTATTCATACTTCGTAGTAAGTTCGACTTCACTAGGCACTCAACATTGTGTTAGACTGAGCTAAACTCTTCTCACCTGATTCCCGCTTCAACTGGCTAATGACTTAGTTCGCTTACTTTCCGTTATCGTCTGCCTGATGCAATTTTTGTTTCTCTTCGACATTTTTCCCGCCTTTTAGTCAAACATAATCACATGATTAGCATTAGTAACAGTTGCAGACGTCATTTCCGACTTCTTCTGAATCAATGAATACATCGTGAAAGTCAGAATCAAAGTGAACCCTTGCAACAAAAACCTCTACTATAAGAATAAATAATCAGTTTGTACGTAAGTATACAGATCTCTCTGAATGTTAGCGTTGTTCAGCACAGGGAAGCGCCATTTGTAATTGTTATCTTACTTTAGTCTGACATGCCTGGGGGCCACACGGTGTGAATGAAATTGCTATAGTCGTCGTGGACTGCAAGACGAACTTGTTAAACAGCAGTTAACGATGTACACCTACACTATCTATCTATCTATCTATCTATCTATCTATCTATCTATCTATGTGAGCCGTCAGTGGTTGTACTAGCACGAAGTCACAAGCCATCGTGACCTAGCTTTGCTCGGACAGTTGATCATGCTGGATAACGCGTTCTCTCCCAGAAACTCAAACCTAGGTTCGCTCTGCATAGTTGCAGTATAAACCACATGTAGTCTCTGTGGGTACTGAACAATCACAAATGTGCCTGAGCAGGTGTCTGCAACAGGGATTAGCTAGCCGCCCTAATAGACTGGCATCCTCGGATTCGAGTGGTTGCGACACTTACTTTATCTATCTATCTATCTATCTATCTATCTATCTATCTATCTATCTATCTATCTATCACAGTTTCTTTTTTTCTTTGTTTCTTTCTTTCTTTCTCATTCTATCACAATTTACTTTTCTTTCTTTCTTTTTTCTTTCTTTCTTTCTCAATCTATCTATCTATCTATCTATCTATCTATCTATCTATCTATCTATCTATCTCAGTCTAGTCATGTCCATCTTGCTAACTAGAATTCCTGCGTGTTCACCGTTTTACCTTATTCCTATTACTGTCTCAAAAGTAATTTCTTTGCGGAGAGCCAGGTTTGAAGAAGGAAAATAATCACAAGAAAGCAGGAAACAAATCTGAATGACATCAACGCGTCTACAAATTTTCTTTCTAAATTCTATTTATTTCACCAATATTTCCGCCATCTTTGTTTCGATTCAAATGTTCTTTCTCCATTTTCTATTTCCATCTTATCGTCAAAGATGCAGACTCCCTTCTGAATCTCTTCTTTCGCTTTCATGTATCTGATCTCAGCTCAATTCCAATCGACTGTGTTCTGTCTGCTTGGTTGACAACGAAAGGATTATTGATAAATAATGATAACTGATTTCATAAACGTACGATTCCGATCACAGATTATTTATCTCGGCGTCGACTTCGGAATCCGCCTACTCAGTCTTCTGTGTTTGGAGACTTGATCCACTTGGAAATTAACGAAATTACGACGAGACATTTGCTTCAGTTAAATCATCAACTTGGCGGTTTTTGTGAATGTCAGTGCTGTTCTTGGATATGCGGGTTCTGGAATGGTCATCGCTGTGGAAAATAGCGGGCCATGTTACTTCCACGGAGTCGAATCAGCCACATTTCCTCACTATTCCAAATATTATGAGAAATTTTCACCGAGAGAACTTTTTTGCGAGAAATCATCATTTGTGGAACATATTCCCGCGTTTCCTGAACACCATATTCTTAACCGCTTCAAGTTAAGGGTTAATCGTTATATATCCTCTTTATCCTCATAATCTTCACTTTCTTTCATATTCTCTTTAATTTATGTCACACTGCATTCACTATAACCATTGTAACACTAACCCTCTACATTGAGTAACTCTCGAGCCACGTATACTTTAGCATGAAATTTTCAGTTTAAACTCTAGTCTCAGCCATTATGTTCATTTCGCGCTAATACCCATATCACGCTATATCTTCTCTCCCCACCATCTTCCTACCTTCCTTCCTTCCTTCCTTCCTTCCTTCTTTCCTTCCTTCGCTGCCATACTTGACGCATGCTTGGGCAATCATGTTTCTTTTCGATTCATCATTGATTTTGCAGAAGAATTCCCGCGACTGATTTCTGTATACTAGCTGCCAACCAAGACTATAGGACCCAGTCTACCCTGCTATTTAACTCATAGCCTGGGAAGAACAGATAGAGGAAAACTTGCCTCCAAACGAATAAGGTGAGGCGTAGTAAGAGGACGTCTCTTCACAGTGTAATTGTCAGCATGATACACATGTAGATTATCAATTGCGAGTTCTAGCTTTACTCGCGTCACCTCGTCAGAACTCGTGCCAGACCAATTTAAAGTAAGCGAGCCACAACCCTAACATTGGAATCTCTGATATTATTTTGCTACCTTTCCGACGGATTAATTTTAATCAAATCCAGCTACGCGAAAATTTCTTCTGATGAATGGTTCGGTGAACTTGATGAAATGGAGCCGATAATTCAACATCCACTTGCTCCAGGCGCATGCGCCCTTAAAATGTTTCCTTCACGTAAATTCTTAGCATTACAAGAAAAAGAAAACAGGATCGAAAAAAATAAGTACAAAAATTTATATAAACGAAAGACGGAAACAACAAATTATCATACAAAGAGGAGGCTATAGACAGTTGAATTTAAAACAAATTCGGCGAACGCTGAAAAGTTAAATTACACTGCTCAACACGATTTTTGGTGCCAAGAAACAAAAAACATTTTTTTTAGCTAATTTGTTGGTGCTGATTCCGAAAATGAACTTAGCTTTTCATAGTTATCTACTGTTTTTGCTGTACTGAAATTGCTCATTTTCTCCGAGCCATCTTTCCTCTTGAGGTGACCTAAAACACTGCTCAACACGATTTTTGGTGCCAAGAAACAAAACATTTTTTAGCTAATTTGATGATGCTGATTCCTAAAATGACCTCTAGTTTTTCATGGTTAGCTACCATTTTTTCTTTACTGAAATTGCTCATTTTTGAAAAAAATATCAATTTACGATCTTGGCTGATCGCTAAATTTAATTAGTAAAGTTTCGTAGAAACCCATTAATTTTTAGGTAGGCTGAGCAATTTATTTCTACCATCTGACATAAAACTATTTTTATAAGAAAAAAAAGGGTTTTTGAGTCAAAAATTTTGAAAATAGAGATATCGAAGTTTCCGAATTTATCGCCAAAATTGAAATTTAACTGATAAACTTTATCAGCAATACACTTTAGTAAACCTGATAATTAAGGTGACATAAAAAAATGAAACTCTAAAATCTTCTGTTTGATATTTATAAATTTATTCCATCACTCTTATAATTTCACTACGAAAGGAAACCAAGAAAAGTGAGAGCTTGTGTTTTCACTGTTGGAAAGAAACTCTAATTAAAGACATCCCGATTGAATGCAACTATTCCATTGTACATGATGAACATCATGAAAATGGTTTCACCACAACAGCTGTCCTCCACGCGGGATTAGGATTATCTAATCACACCCTGATCTGGAATTAAGTGCTTGGACATCGTTTGTTGACGTGGTGAAAAACTACAAGGGGTTAGTGGAAAAGCTGTTGAAAAGTCTACAGGACATAGGCGCTAATATGAGTATTAAGATTCATTTTTTACATAGCCATCTTGATTAATTTCCGGATAATTGCAGCGATGTGAGTGATAAGCAAGGAGAACGATTTTATCAGGATATCAAAACAATGGAAAAGAGCTACCAGAGACGGTGGGACACACGAATGATGACTGACTACTGCTGGAGTATCAAAAGGAATTTAAATAACATGAGAGACAATCAAAAAAGATTTTTTACCATAGTTCTTACGTTCACGAAGTTGTTATGTTCATTTCATTTGTTTATTAAATGATTTGATGAAAAAACTTGTTGCTCTTGGTATATTCAATCGTGTTATTTTTAAAGACTTCGGGTTTGATTGTTATTACAAAAATAGTATTTCTCAAGAAGCAGACCAATATTTCTTTCTTTAAATACGAATTGAGAGGTTTCTACGTTTTTATTTTGATAAATATTTCTATCGGTCAATATCAGCTTAGTTTGTGAGATTCGGATATGTGCGCACTTTATGTGATATAACTATTTTATTGCTAATGTCGCCTTCTTTGATAAGTTTTTGATAAATAAATATGGTTGTTGTCTATATATTTTGCGTATTCAGTGCATTGTATTGAACAAAATGGCTGTCTGGCAGCTTTATGGTTATTCGGCCAGTTATCATTCTCTTTGTTATCATTCACTTAGTTACCGTTCACTTAGTTATGGCTCACTTAGTTATCATTCACTTAATTATCATTCTCTTAGTTAAGTTATCATTCTCTTTGTTATCATTCACTAAATTATCATTCACTTAGTTATCTGGCCCTCTATGAAGAAAGTTTGGCAGTCTCCGATCTAGATGAGTATTATCCTGTTAAAGATCTGAATTTCGTATACGTATTTTCCCCTCTTTTTCTTTTTAAAAGAAAGGTATATCTTGGGGTAAGCTGTTTACGCCCATTTCACATTGAAACACCGCTTTCCATAAGATCATTGGAGTTAAGCAACGTCAACCCTGATTAGTATCTAGATGGGTGCTGTAAGTTTGTATCAGGACGGCCTTCAAAAGTGGTTCAACACTTCGCAGACACCTTTTCTGAGTAAGACTTCTCATAGAGGAGACCAGGATTAAGAACTGTGTGTACGTCATCCCGTGCAGCTGTGGTAAGAAATATAAAGGAGAAACAGGTTGTCCCCTTAAAATAAGACTGCAGGTACACCGCAAAGTCCTAACACGAGTAGAAAGCAAAAAATCAGGCGTAGCTGATCACATATGAAGTGAAAAGGGTAATCATCGCTCCTTTTAGGATGAGGTTAAAATAATAGGCAGAGGATATCACTGGAAAATACGAAAACTTAAATAATCAGCGCTTATGCTAGTCCACAAAAATCTTTTAAGCCAGCCAAGCATAGAAATGAATACAATATGGGAACCAGTAAAACGGAGTGCTAAAGTAAAGCAATAATAACTGCAGAATTGTAATATGAGCTCTGGTAAAAAAAAAAAAATCGTTACTGAGACCCAGAAACGTTATCAGAACCCTTAACTTCGCATATAAGACCCAGAATTTGTTCCCCTTTCCTTTCTTTTTAAGAAGAAGGAATCTCATAATATTAAATAATGATCTACAGCGCTAAATAGTTGGGCTAAGAATATGGCATCAACATTAAACTATCATACTATCGACCCAGAATATATTCCCTAACTTTTTTCCTTTAATGAAAGGTGGATCATATACAGAGCTGAGCAAATAATCTTACAGCATTATGGAGTTAGGCTAGGTAAATATACTGATAGACTACGTCGCCTGGGTTAACATTGTCCTATCAAATAAGTCAAATTCGCATGTAAGACCTAGGATATATTTTCCTATTTTCTTTAAAGAAAGGTGGATTATATAAAGAGGCGAGCAACTAATATTGCATTATTACAGTTAGATTAGGTACATACAATTATAGCGTAAAGCCTGTGGGTAAACGTCCTATCGTAAAACTCAACTTTTATCAACGCCGGATATATTTTTGCCTATTTTTATGTCTGCATCTTAGAGGCGAGCAAAAGAAATCGCCAATTTAACTAAGAAAACATCAATATGTCTGAAATTTAGGAACAAATTGTAAGTTTTTGACAAAATCCTTTTAGTAATAGTTTCTGTCGCCACTCAGAAACTGCTGTGCAAGTTGTCTCATTCACATTTAGCACAGCACGAGGAGAGACATCTGAATGCATGGTGACGGTGAAAACAAGCTGACCGAAAATTATGGCTAACTTGACACATTTGTATTAAATGCTTCCATTCACGTTATATGAACCAAACTGACTGCATAAACCTTGGAGACTTCTGCTTGACATTTTAGTGTAGTTGATTAAATCTCACAACGGAGAGGATGCGTTTAGAGAAGAGAACAAAGGTCATCGAAATATTATGAGAAATATGTCAACCTGAAATCACCAAGGAGTTTAGATTACCGAGACGCCCTGTCCAAGTCATCATGAAGGAGCATACTGATGTTAAGAGACTGGATGCGAACAAAATCGAGTAGACATTTGAAATTGGAATAAGAAATAAAAGAGAACTAGTTAGTTAATCACCAGGCCGGCTCTAAGGTTGCTAGCACCCCCGGGGGAGATGAAATTCTGCGCCTTTACAAGTATAATGTTTTAAAATGTTTACAAGGAAAAAAAATGAAAATGCAGAATAACAAGCTTATTATAATATACAACTTAATGCAAACTAAAGAAAACGTACATTATCCGACCTAAAACACTTTTTTTCTAGCCTTTTGATCTGAAAATCTTTCCATTGCACTTTTTACACATATCTTCTTTACAAGATCCATACAGACGGTCCACACACTCAAGAAACAAAAAGATACCTGATGTGGTTTTTGCCCGACACAGACTTGTTGTCGTGATGATGGGCCAAGTTGACTGTTCAGCCATACTAGATAAAGACTGGCTAATATGCAAAATTCAAATTTATACAATTAGATTGCATTAGTAAATATTTCATCTAAAACAAAGGTTACTAAAACATCATTACTCGTTGCAAATAAATTTAACGCATATACAAAGTCTTATTAAAGAAAACGATTGCCCGCTCATTCATTTTTCTGTTATATTGTTTGATCACGACACCATAATAGAAAGAAAAATTGCAATATGAGCTCTGGTAAAAACATAAAAATGATAACAGCAAAAAATTGCAATATGAGCACTAGTAAAAAAAAAAATGGTTGCTGAGACATTAGGTTTATAATACCCAGAAATTCATGCACAGATATCCTCAAGTGGATAAAGGCGTTGGTTAGATCCAGTGACAGGACCCAGAGTGTGAGTTCAATACTCGGTTAAGGCAGTGGAGAATTAACAGGAGATAACTGATAACTGACATCCATGGCACATGGAACTAAAACAGTCTACCCCAGTGAGCGAAATAAAGGGTTCAGTTCGACATTCCAACCACCTAAAGAAGGCCGGAGCGTACAATGGCCGAAACGTTGTGATAAATATGACGACAAAGACGAGGACAATAGTCCGAATAATGTATATAATACCTCATCTCAGAAATATAGACACAATCATAATTAATTTAAAAAAAAATTCAAATGTAATGCTAAACATTATTTTCTGTCATCTTAATTCCTGTTCTTTTATTGTTCTCTATTCTTAATTCTGTTCTTTTCTCTTATTTATTGTAGTCCCTTACGTCTTAGTCCCTTTATTGCCTTGCTTGGGTAAAATGATTAAAAACTATAATATTAGACTCAAATTGAGCGTTTTGTAAATAAAGAAAGCAAATAATACATCAGTTTTAATTTTGACAAGTATTTACTTTCATCGTTATTTTAAATTAATTTTATCGTAACTTTTACTTAAGCTGACAATCTACGACCCTGAGTAAACCGGAAATAAAAGTGGAAAATCTCGGCACGGTTGAAGTTCACGTCCATTTTTTCCTTCTTGATGTCGATTTTTAATGCTGTTTAATCATTGTGCATCTGAAGACATATATTTACCTATTCATTAATTCAGCTCTTGGTCAATAGAAGGCTGTTGAAACACACGACATGACAACAAACTATCCACTCTCTCTGTTAAAATGTTACGCATCTCATCGTTTGTGTACAGATGTCCGTTGGTATAAGGACAACTACCATACGAAATCGATACACGATTTTGGAAGAGGAGAATTAACAGGAGATAACTGATAACTGACATCCATTAAACATGGCATGTGGAACTAGAACAGTCTATCCCAGTGAGCGAAATAAAGGGTTCAGTTTGACATTCCAACCTCCTGAAGAAGGCCGGAGCGTACAACGGCCGAATCGTTGTAATAAATATGGCCACAAAGATGAGGACAATAGTTCGAATAATGTAAATAGCATACATAATACCTCATCTCAGAAATATAGACAGATACAGGAAGAATTAATAATAAAAATTCAAAAATGTTATATCTGTTAAGAAATTTAATATTCCTTTATTTTTATTTATTTCATTTTATTCCTTATTTTCGCATTTTATTCTTTTTGATCCGAAATACAAGACATGCTGGTATGATGGTGCCCTAGGTCTTGATTGCCACCCGGACGACTGCCCGAGTTGCCAATACCTTGAGCCGGTCTTGGTAATAAGTATTCAGCCCACAGTTTATAGCTCGACATGTAAATGGATGAAAACAGCATTAGTAGGGCAGGGGTAACTTCATACATTAATACGAAGGATACGAAGTGTGTACCTTACTCTTTTATCATCTCTCAGTTGCGTCTCTGTCCTTGGACAGAGTGCGCTCAGGGGCTTCTCTGTCAAAGGACAGAGGGGCAACTGATAAAATTATACTGAGAGGTGCCGGCCCTGGGGAATAGCTACCCGAGGCCGCGCCTTCTTATTGCACTAGAGAGAAGGATCGGTGCACGCACCGAGGCTAGCGCAACCGACGGTTGCGGGGACTCGGGGAATTTTTGTTCCTTGCCCGGGTGTACGCGCTCGGGCTCCCCACATTAAACCGACCTTGTGTCACAACCTGACCTCGTGGAGGTTGAGTAAATATATACAATACGAAGGATACTATGAAATCATTGCAAAAGTTCGTACCTGATTAGAAAATTAAAAACAGAATTTTACATACCCAGAAAAACATATTTATTAGTTAAGTAAATAGTACCCATAGTGTTTAATAACTGCCCCTCGTCATCCTACTAGCTTTTTGATGCCATTTTGTTAGGATCTTTGTATTTTTTGTTAGCAGATTATTGTCAGGTAGTTTTCAACTGACTGTACAACTTTTTTTGTCATTTACATTGTTCTTTAGAGACCGGAACAAATTAGAACCAAGTCTGGAGAATACGGTGCATGCTTGAGGGTTTCCCATTTCAACTCTTTAAGGTTCTGCAATGTTTGTTTTGTGTTGTCTTGGTGGAAAATTACACCTTTACGATTTGCCAAAAAGAAAAAAAAAAAAATCGGCCATTTTTGTTGAACCCAAGTCTCTTCGAATTGTGAAAGGCATTGAGATATCGATTTTGAAACTCTTTGCAATCTCCTCCGTCGAAATCGTCGGTTTATTCTCTACGATGTCAAGCCGAACGTCTTCACATCGGAAGATCGCCCAGAGCGTGGTTGATCGTTCAGGTTAAAATCAACCTGGCGAAATCTGCCAAACCATTTTTAGATCGTCCGAAGAGATGGCGCACGATTCAATTAAACATTCTGAATTTTTTTATTTTTTTTTTTGTCGCAGTTCCGACACTTGCTTCTTCATTCCGAAATTCATAGAGAGCAAAATATAGTTAAAGTGTAACTTTTCATCTTCCATTTTTAAGGCATTCATTTGTGGACAAAGCGCCAACATTCAAACACAGTCTAACTCGCAACTGAACGATGAAAGGTTTGAATCTCGAACAGACCAGAAATTACCACCAAAACAAAGGCTTATGTCAAGCTTCAATCATTTTATATTAATTATAGTAACCGGAAAAGAACTTTCTGTAATAATCTTACAGAGAAAAGAGGCTAGAAATAAAGGCGGAATCTTAAATTTTAAATCATGCAAAATGTAGTTCAGACAATTGAACCCTTGCTTTGTATACTTATTGTTGTTTATAATTTTTCAGACCATCGAATTTTCAGCCATCGTAAAGTGTACTCCACTAGAATACAAAGAAACTTTAACTTTTTAGTGACGGAAATGGCCAGCAAAACGGTCATTAATATACCAGCAGGAGTTTTTCTGACTTACAAATTTAGTATATTATGAATTATCGATTTTGATGAGGTTAATCATCTTTGCTGGTTTTAGTGAAAACTGAGTGAAATGAATTTTATAATTGATGAAAATTAGCTTGATTTTTTACAGGCAGGAACATGGTTTTCCTTTTTATTTTTGTCTTTCAATCTCTTTTAGAGTCAGCTTTTTTTGAGTATTCCTCTAACATTTCAGGTCTCTATCTCACACACACACACACACACACACACACACACACACACACACACACACACACACACGTGTGTATGTAGAAAAATAGGAAAGAATACGTTAGGTAAATAATCCGGTGTTCTTTAGTATTTTTGTTTTTAAACAGTGCTCCATACAGAATTTTCGCTTGAGGATGAAACAGGGCTTAATAATTATATTGAGGGTTTCGGCTCTCGTTTTTGAGACATGAGAACTCTTATGTAGCGAAGGAATAATATTTTTTTTAAAAATAATTATAATATATCTATATATGTTTTAAGAAAAGAGGTCAAACAAAGAGGAAAATGTTTTCGTCTTGATTCGTTTCGTCTTTTAGGATTTCATCGGACAATGTTTATTTTTTTGTTGATGCGACTGCGCATGCGCACGAACGACGGACGCTGGGAACTTGATATTTAAAGATGATCTCTTTTAGTGTCTATCAAATTAAACATAAACTTAGTTCGATGAAGTCTTAAAGGACGAAACTTTTTTCCATTTCTCATACATCTTTCGGCTAAAATTGTTTTTGATATATAAAAGTTTATAGATCGATATCCCATATATGTGCGCGCTATTTCGCACACACACACACACACACACACACACACGCATACATATATGTACATTTTGCGATGAATTGTCGTCTAAATTATGCAAAAATGAAAATAACACTGACATCTTATATTAACAGATACATTTACTAAAATTACATAAAAATATCTTGACATACTAAAGAGTAAATTTATTCAATAAAATCGCCACTGGCTTCAACCACAGCCTTCAGACGACTTCGTAATCTCCTGTAACTCTTCTGGGCGATCTTCTTGTTTAAGTTGGTGAATGTTGCCATAATACTTCGCCTTCAGTTCATCTTTGGTGTTACGAGGAGTTTTGTTGATCTCTACCTCAACTGCGCCCCACACATCACAGTCAAGGGAGTTGCAAGTCTGGGGAGTTAGGTGGCCAGATCTAAGGGGTGGTGTGGTCGCAGAAATTGTCTGATAGCCATGACTGGGTTCTCTTGCATGTGTGGTATGGTGCAGTCACCCTCTTGACACTACACCATCAAGGCACTTGGTGTAGTCCTCCATGTTGAATCTGAGGACCTGTGGGAAGATCAATGGAGGCATAACGTCGACATCACGAGTGAACACTCCAAACACCTTCGTAATCACCGTTAGAGTCATTGAACTCTTTCCGAATCCTCTACACTGTCCTGAGATTGACAAACACTCCGAAATCTTCGTATTTGAGCTTCCGGTGGGAATGCCAAGCAGTACAGTATGACATTTTCAAATTTGTTGCGGAATGAATTTCATCATGGTGCTCTTTTTCTAACAGACGGTGCCCAACCGACTCTACTATCCTGTGCAGCCGACAAAATAAAAACAAAGAACACTCATCCGTGAAATTAAAATATACAATGGCGACAATTTACCCATAGCATCATTACACACACACACACACACACACACACACACACACACACATATATATATATATCATAAGCCCTGTATAGCCGGCGTCTTTCTTAATATTTTTTTCTAACAGCACTAAGAAATTGATCCATGAATTTGAGAGGATTAAAATAAAAATAAATAGGCAAAGTATGTCTAGATTTTTCAACCAAGCATGCTTGAATGAAGATATGCTGCCTATATACACAGGTAATAATCCGTTGGTAAATAATCCAAGTGAATCCTAGTAATATAAAATATTAAAACGGATCCACAAAAAGTGCTCAATGTATTCATTATAACAGATAATATAAATCAACTCTGAGTTGACAAGGCCTACAAAGAAATCTTGTATTCGAATGAGTTAATTTTGATTTATATTCTATATATATATATTTATATATATATATATATATATATATATATATATATATATATATATATATATATATATATATATATATATATATATAAAAAATACAGAAAAAAAAACAAAAAATCTTAATATGCAATTATGCTGTATTAATGTAAATATAATGTCAACGTCGGACGTTTCGGGCTATTTTAGAACATTATCAGGACATATTCCTAAAACATAATTAACATTAGAACATATACAAATTCAACATGAAAAAGACGATGGACATAAGAGCACGACTAATCCAAACAGATAACTGATCAGCGTTCCGTTTAAATATGATCACGTCGATGTTTTATGAATATGTCCTGATGATGGTCTAAAATAGACCGAAACGTCCGACGTTGACATTATATTAACATTTATACAGCATAATTGCATATTAAGATTTTTTTTTTTTTATATATATATATATATATATATATATATATATATATATATATATATATATATATATATATATATATGTGTGTGTGTGTGTGTGTGTGTGTGTGTGTGTGTGTGTGTGTGTGTGTGTGTGTGGTAAGCTATTTGTTCTTTTATTTTTATTATTGATTTGTTTAGTGTCAAATTTGAACTTTAAGTAAGTTAAACGCGACAAAAGGTATTAAGAAAATATGTTGTTTAGAAATATGTCACAATGACGTCAAAGAAAAAGTCAAAGAAAAAAAAATTACACGTCAGCCGCAGTCGGTTATCCACAAATGGTTACTGCTCGTTTTTTGTTTTTTGGTTTTTAATTCGACATTCCATCTCACATCATTACCTCGTCGTAACAATTATTTATTTTCATCAACTGATGAAGAAAGCAACAATTAATGATCAAATAAGCCGAACGTACATGTCGATAAAACGTCAAAAGAACAGATGAAAATGAATAAAGAAGAAAAAAAGAAGAAAAAAAAAAGAATGGAAAATATAAAATGAAAGAAAATATATCATTTTTCCTTATCTGTTTTTCTTCTCTCAATAAATACCGGTTCATGTTAATTTAGCCAGAAAGATGTTTTTGTCATGATAATAACGCCTCTTGCTCTAGCTTTTACTTTTTTGGCGGAGTTGACAATTTCTTATATCTGACTCTAGATTAATTGTCTTTCCACTAACAAAAAATACAGACTTATCAAAAGTGAGCGAAAACCAAACGTCGAAATTTATTTCAAACATTGCAGGAACCAAAGGTCAATAAGAAAGTAATTGGTATTTTCAAATAAAGTTACAATTATTATTTTTAACAAATAATACAAAATCTTCGTCTTTCAAGACGGTTTGAAGTGAAATTCGTATTTCTTAATTAAAAAGATATTACGGTCCGTCGCTAAAGAAACGAAGTTATACGAACGGCAGCAGCACATGTATGTTTGTGTCGGTGGTACCCTGAAAATTCGGTAACGGATTATTCGGTAACTGAAAATGGAGTAATTTTGATAAGATAGGAAAATTCGATAACTATGAAGAAAATAAGATACAAGAACAAGTATTATTGAAGTGGGGTTTTGTCTGGACTGGGGCCCATGACTTTTTTTAGTTCATACTTATTTAAACGTATTGGGGGAGTGGCTAGCTAACCTCCAGAAAGTACGGCTCTGGCATTGTTGTACTGGGGTTTTATCTAGGCCGCCATAGTTAATAATACTTTTAAAAAAATATTGGGGAAGGAGGCTTAGCCCCGTAAGCTCCCACTTCTGCAAATAAGGTCCTGGTACTGTTGCAGGGTGGGTTTATGGGGACCTCACAATTTTTAGTTATTTAAAAAATATAGGCGAGGGAGGCTGAGCTCCCAAATCCCTACTCTGGAACGGCCCTAAAATCAATTATAAATCGACTTTTATTTCATAGTTACCGAATTTTTCTACCTTGTCAAAACTATCGAACCTTTCGTTACCGAATTTTCGATTACCAAATTTTTTGTTACCGAATCTTCCATTACCAAACGTTCAGGTATCGAACCTTCCGTTACCGAATTTTCCGTTACAAATTCTTTCGTTACAGGATTTCCCGTTACCAAATTTTCCGTTACCGAATTTTCCATTACCGAACTTTTCGTTAACGATTCTTCCTTTACCAAATATTCCATTACCAAATTTTTCGTTACCGAATCTTCCGTTACCAAAGGTTCCGTCACCAAATTTTCCGTTACCGAATTTTCCATTACAGTTTTCTTTCGTTACAGGATTTTCCGTTACCGAATGATCCGTTACCGAATCTTCCGCTACCAAATTTTTCGTTACCGAATTTTCCATTACAGATTAATTCGTTCCCGGATTTCCCGTTACCGAATGATCCGTTACCGAATCTTCCGTTACCAAATTTTCCGTTACTAAATGTTCCGTTACAGATTCTTTCGTTACCGGGTTTCCCGTTACCGACTGATCCGTTACCGAATCTTCGGTTACCAAATTTTCCGTTACCAAACTTTCTGTTACCGAAACTTACGTTACTGAATTTTCGGTAGGTTGAAAATTTGTACATACATTTATTCAACCATATAGGTGACATTTTCTTGCACTATCTTTCAGCCTCTTTTGGCACCGTCATTATTCTATTTTCGCAGAACATGGCATGAAAAGAAAGCTGCGTTGAAATGTTACCTTTTAAAAATATGTATATATTATAAATTTCACGGGCAGTCGAACGACAACAGTCTACTCCCGTAGATTAAATAAAAATTTCAGTTCTCAATTCCCTGTAGATTACCCAGATCAGTATACGCACCAGGAAGGCCGTAGAGCACAACGGCTGAGACGTTGTGATAACAACAACAAAGATGAGGTCAATAGTCCCAACATAAATAATGTTAATAATGATAATTCCACATTCCAGTTATTCGGACATACATAATACAAAAGCTCTTGAAATCTGGAAATTTTATCGAGCGATAACGGATTACATTTGAACTCTGCAGGAATATACAATAATGTCTTTTCCATAAGAAAATGAAGATATGAATAAATAACGAGAAGAAAGAAAAATAATGAATCCTTGAAGGTTTAGCTTCTTTTTTAATCACTAGATTTAGTTTAGATAATCCTAATCTTTATGTAGTCACGGTAGGTGGGGATTGGATGGGCCCTCCCGAGGGGAATAGTCTAGGCCTTCTATTTATCTAAATCCGACATTGTGTAAAGCACTTGACAAACTGAGGGAAACTGTCCTACGAAGTAGACCCGGACGCTTTTGCTGCACGACAAAGCAAATAACAAATAACCAGCCTTACAATAAAATTAATCCCGGCACAATGACTAGGGATTTTTTTATTTATTTTTGCAATATTTGTAAGCGATAATTATCTCCCTAACATCCGCTATTAATTACTGTTCTGTTTTTTTTTTTTGCTTTGTAGTTAATGTTTGACATTTCTTTCATGTTAAGTAAGCCAACATTACATTTATGTGCTTCTCTGAATTTTGATGAATTTGTATAAGACCGGGGTAATTCCAATCATCTAAGGCTTCAGAAGCTAAAGCTCTAAAGATTCATTTACAAATAAAGCAATATATCCGGCCTTTTGAAGGCGAATATACACGCCGCTCTCCGCTACGTATCTCTTCATTGACTTCTGTTGAATAAAAAAATGGCGGTTGACTATGTTACTTTGAAGTCGCCGTGGTATCGTGTGGATTATATGAGGCGAATGACTACAGATACTAACTTTTTATTTGTTTTCAGCGACTCTAAGCTTAAGGGTTTTGAAAGCCTTTTGTGGCGTATGGTGGCCGTTAATAATTAAGTATAACTCAAGACTTCAATGTTAAGATAAAATAGTATTTAATTACAACCGCAAATAAATACTTAACAAGAACAAAGAAGTAAAAGTCAACCAAAGATAATTAACCATTTCAGAGAATACCTTGTTAGTAGCGCGGCTCGGCTTAACATCGGATAAATACTGAATCAAAACCCAAATCATTACAATAATTCACACTAATTCGACTGGATAGTTCCACTCAATAATCACTGCAGTCAGTAGCCTGACACCGCTATTTATACACCTTGCGGAAAACATATATTCATAAGTCCAGAGTGTCACGTTCGAACCTCGGTGTCGGTGGTTACTTATTTTCTTCCTATATGACAAAGCTAGAATAGAGTGATCTGACTGGATTATTTTAAATTTTCTTTGATCAACTGCCATGTTTTTTATCCTATGTCCGATAAAAAGGAGTCAGTGAAGCCGTTTTGAAATCAACAGCCTCGGGCAAACAGCTATAGAAAGTCATCATTTGGGTCTTTATCATTCATACTGACAGGTATATAAAATCTAATAATCTAGACATAGTGATTAAAGACTGAAAAACAACTTGAAAATATATCTGCTAACTATTTGAGATAAAAATAAGTAAATATAAGCAAATTGAAATTGAAAAATATGTGGAAACTGTTTTAAAAAAAGGTATCCTGCTCTACTGGAGTACTGTGAAGGTACTGACAAGTATATGGACAACATTCTTGGTAGAATCTGTTTACAAGGGACTAACACTTTGCACTGTGTTGAACTGTTCATCTACCCAGGAGAGTATTATCAATTTAAAGAAACTATAAACATTTTACATGTTAAGTATTATTTAACATCGAAATTAGTACAAGCAGAATGCATATATTTATTATTTTGACTTATTCTACGTCACGAGTAATGAGTCGATATCGAATTATACTAAACTGAAAGATCGAAATAATAATAATAATAATAATAATAATAATAATAGTAATAATAATAATAATAATAATAATAAAATTGTGATCAAGGAACATAATGTAGTTTGAAAAAAAAAAGGAAAAAAACCCAACTTACTTCATGGACGTCCATACGTAAAAAGAATCTCGTGGGGAAGCCATATTGTATTATGCTGACAAACTGATGCAAAATCACGGCGACCACGAGATTTGAGAAAATATAAATATGCAGTGTACGAAAGACGGGACGAGAAAAAAGTTACTCTACAAAAGACCAGACAATACGACATCTACACATAAGAACAGAATGTGCTTTCTTATTGACATGACAGTCCTTGCAGATTGTAATGTATCGTTGAAGATTAAAAAAAAAAAACTATTAAAATACAGGGATCTTGAAGTGGAAATCTCAAAAATGTGGCTCATGAAGACATCAATGATGCCAGTGATAGTTGGAGCCCTAGGATTGAATGAAAAAAGTTCCGATAGTCTCATTGGAGTGATTCTTGGTAGCTTATGCCTTTAAGAAATACAAAAAACTGTACTCACAATTTCAGATCACATATTACGAAGAGTTTTATCATTGTGTGATCTTCGATTTTGTTTATGATCAGTGGAAAATGTCATGAGGTAATTTCTGACCTAGGTCTCTGATTGGGACCCGGAAGGAAATCGTGAGCGAGGGACAGGCTAAAATGCAGAAGTACCAAAACCTTGGCAGGGTAAATCGGAGGCATGTACTAAGCAGTACATTGCAGATGCTTAACATCGTTTGGAATGCGCAGGCAGAAACGCTGGTGAGACAGCTCGTGTTTTTTTTTTGTTTTTTTTTAATCGAGTTCACGCCAAGCAAGGCTTTACTACCACAGAGACACAAGATGGTTACTGGGTGTGGAATAGCTAAAAACAGGAACGTGACTAAAAAAACCGAGAACAGAGGAAGAGTAATCAGGAGGACAGCAGATAGCGATTGACATTGCATTTAAATTTTTGTAGATTAAAGTTGGCTGGAAAGCATGGAACCAGAAGGAAGTTCCATAAGCGAGAAGTGTGAGAAAAGAAACTGTTAGCATAGAATTTATAGTTACATCTAGCCAGTTCAACCGTAAATTGGTGAGACCTAACTGCCACTCTAGTACAGCGCTTAATTTCGAAGAGTCTAGACACCATAACGAAGAGTTCATTTAAACAATTACCATGAAAGTATTTACAGAAAAGGCGAAAAGAGGCAACGTTATGACAGTAGGAAAATGACTGAAGCCGAGATGCCAGATAGGGATCAATAGTATTGCTAATTATTCTTTGGCCATCATCAAGGATCTTTAGGTACATAGCAGGAGTACTGGACCATATATGGCAGCAATATTCTATGTATAGACGAATGGTAGACATAGATATATAAGAAATACACTGGAGAGAAAAACTGCCTAACACAACACCGAGAACTGACCTTCCTAGCAACTGACCTAGCAATGGATTCAATATATTTCCCCTTAATGTCACCTGAGAACATTAGCCTAAGAAGATGCAGCAAGTCAGCCTCCTTGAGGTCAGAATCAGCCATCTTGCTGAAAGGCAGACGGTGATCTTTCAGATGATTAATAGAGACTAGTGTAGTTTTGGAAGCGTTAAAATTAACAAGTCATACTTTGCCCCATTTAATAACAGACTAAAAGGTGTTTTTGATATTACCTGCCATTTTCACCATATCAAATTGATCAGACAGGAGTAAATGGTTGTGATACCAGCCTAGATACCAAGTTGAGGGCTGATACCACCAGGAAGGTCATTAATGAAAATCAAAAATCAAAAACAAAGGAGTAAAGCCAGGGAGACACAAGCACTAACTGGGTGCGGAAGAGCTAGAAACAGAAACATTGCTAAGGAGCGAGAACAGATGAAGAGTAATCAGGTGGACAGCATATAGCGATTGGCATTGCATTTAAAGTTTTACAGATTAAAGTTGGCTGGAAAGCAGGAAACCGTAAGGAAGTTCCACAAGTGTTATAGTGGAACACACCTATTCTATAGCTAATAGACTCTCCCACCTATAATAAGTAGGAGTAGAAGGAGTCGCTTAGTGGGTCGGTCAGTCAGTTGACTGGCTGATCGGTTGAACTCTCTGCCTTCGGTGTGTGTGTGGGGGGAGGAACCCGAAAGAGGCTACGCCGAAAGAGGCTACGCCGAAAGGCGGATTCTCTTTCGGGGAGATAGGCCGACCCTGAACCCGTTTATACGGGTTCAATGGGCATATTTTTGGCCGATCCCACGGGCTCGGAGATCCCACGTTAAAAAAGCCTTGTGCCACATGACGCCCTCGTGGGGGGGGGGACTGAATATCGTCGGTGAGTCAGTAGACTGGCTGACTGTTGAACTCTCTGCTTTCGGGCGGGGAGGAACTCGAACGAGGTTACGCCGAAGGGCGGAATCTCGTTTGGGGAGGTAACCCGACCTTGAACCCGTTTATACGGGTTCAAAGGGTATATTTTTGGCCGAGCCCACGGGCTCGAAGATCCCACGTTAAACCGGCCTTGTGCCACATGATACCCTCGTGGGGGGGTGACTAAATACTAGTCTGTGAGTCAGTCGATGCCGGACGACAGTTAGTCGAATACTAAAGTATCAGCCACCACAACTAGATTTCTCTGCGTCATTACCTATTATATCAAGTTCCTAACGTTTTGTACGTCGAACCTATTTTAGGACCGACAGTACAAATACAAGCCTCCACTGTGAGATCACTCCCTAACAACAAGAGAGATGTGTTAGCATAGAATTTACAGTTACATCTAGCCTCCTCAACTATAAATTGGTGAGATCTCGTCTCCAGTCTAATACTACGCTTAAATTCGAAGAGTCTAGGTATCATAACGAAGGGAGATATTTATTTGCAAAATTACAAAATGTAGCACAAAGCCAAAATAGGAAATGAGGAAAAGAACGGTCTTCTTCTGTTTTAACGTTAAACTTAGTTAGCCACAAACATTGACCCAAACATACAACAATAAACGCCAAAACAACGCATTCTTACGTACCCTTCTTACTTCATTCCCCATAATACCTCAGAAGCTCCATGAAGTGCTAGTTCCCATATGTACAATTCAATATCTGTAGTAGGGAGGGGAATAAAAAAAAACAATTTAAAAACTAGCCCCAATGTGTATTTAAAGTATGAAAAGAAAAAAAAATATTTACATCCGAACAATTACCATAAAAGTATTTATAGAAAAGGCAAAGGGAGGCAACTGTACGGCGGTGGAAAAGTGACCAAAGCCGAGATGCCAGATGGGCGTCAATAATATTGCTTATTATTCTTTGGATTTTATCAAGGGACTCTAGATGGATACCAGGAGAGCCGGACCATATGAGGCAACAACATTCTAAACATGGACGAATGGTAAACTTATAGTTATGTCAGATAGACTCTGGATAGAACCAACCTTCCTAGCAGCTGACCTGAGTCAATATAGTCTTTCCCTTTCATATCAGCCGAAGACGTTAGCCCAAGAAGGCGTAACGAGTCACTCTCCTGGAGGTCAGCATCAGCCATTCTGATGGAAAACAGAGAGGAAAGTGTTGTATCTCAAGTTGCGGAGATGAGATTTGATCACCATTAACGGGCCAAAACATCTAATAATCGGCGAGGATATCAAATAAAATAATAATAATAATAATGACGGCAATATTAGTAGGACTCAGAATACATGCTGAAAACATGGCCTCGAGTGTGCAGATAAGCAGTATGGCATTCACCGTCGTCTGTAGCCAAGAATGAACAAGTGAAGTTCATCTGGGATACGACGGTTTTGACTAACAAGCGCTTGGAGAGCAATCGCCCTGGGATCACATTCGTACACAAGAGCAGCCGTGAATGGAATGTGGAAGTCCCTTCGGATAAGAATGTCGTGAAGGCGGAACAGGGAAAATACAGTGCTACGAAGACCTGGCTGGGGAAATCAGAGAAATATAAGCAACTATTCAAGTTGTCCCTTTTCTGTGTAGTTCACTCGGGATTATTTCCAGGAATGTTTCTGCGACGCAGGACGTCTTGGGGGTATCTGGCATCACTGGGAATGCTCAGGTGGCAGCACTTCTTGTGCTGAGGAAAGGGTTGTCTCTCAGTTGCGGGTAGGAGCTGGTATATGATCCTCGTTAGCCGACCAAAAAATCTAAGAGCCGCAAAGCATATAAAATCAATTATTATTATTTTTTTAATTTTATTTCCTTTGATTTCCGATGTATACTTATTTCTTTCCGGGTCCCGATCAGAGACCTAAGGTCAGAAATGGCATCATGGCATTTTCCATTGGGCAGTTTTGAAAAAAAATCACATATATTTTATATGCATAAAGCCCTTCGTAAAGTGTGGGCGGCACTTGGGGGTACAATTTATTGTATTTCTTTAAGGCATGGGCTACGAGGGATTCCTTCAATGAGTCTCTTGGAATCTTTCCAAACAATCCGAGTGCTCCACCTATAACTGGAACTGTTGCTGTTTTCATGTGCCACATTTTTGAGATTTCGACTTCAAGGTCCTTGTATTTTCATAGTTTTTTGAAGATATGCTGGTACTACCTTCTCAATAGGGAGACACATTTTGTCTTTACGGTCTCTAATCACGATGTCTGGGTAACTGATTGTTCTGTCTGTGTGTATTGTAAAGTCCTATAAAAATGTTATAGATCGTATTTCTGTAACCGGGTCTGGGTGTTTGTTATAGTGGAACACCCATTCTATAGTTAATAGACTCTCCCACCTATAATAAGTAAGAGTAAGGAGTCAGTCAGTCAGTCTGTCGAGGTCGGACGACCGGCTGAACGGCTGAACTCATAGCCTTCGGGCGGGGAGGAACCCGAACGAGGCTACGCCGAAGGGCGGAGTCTCGTTCGGGGAGGTAAATCGACCTTGAACCCGTTTATACGGGTTCAAAGGGTATATTTTTGGCCGAGCCCACGGGCTCGGAGATCCCACGTTAAACCGGCCTTGTGCCACATGATACCCTCGTGGGGGGTGACTAAATACTAGTCGATGTCGGACGACAGTTAGTCGAATACTAAAGTAGCAGCTAGATTTCTCTGCGTTATACCTATTATATCAAGTTCCTAACGTTTTGTACGTCGAACCTATTTTAGAACCGACTTAGTACAAATACAAGCCTTCACTGTGAAATCACTCCACAACAGTGTTGCTGTTGTTGTTGTTGTTAATAATAATAAACAAACAAAAAACAAAAACAAACAAAAACAAACAAACTCGCAAATACCTAAAAAGAACGAAAAACGTTGATGTGCACCAACAGAAAACGCCTCAATGGCTGAGGAGCACCGGGTTGAAAGCTGAGACAGTATCCCTAATTATTGCAGTTTAGTACTAAAGCCTTGCAACCAGCATAATCAAATTAGTTTCTAACCCGAAAAGCAGGATCTGCGGAAAATATGATGGAACTATCCACCATATTATCTCAGGATGTCTGGATCTAGCAAAAAAATGAATATACCCAAAAGCATAACAAAGTAGCGACATATGTGCACTGGAAGATATGCAAGAAGAACAAAATCGAAACCAGTGAGAGATGGTGTGAGCACCAACCAGACATAGTTACCCAAAATAACGATTTAACTATCCTCTGGGACATGCCTATTCAAAATGACAGAGTAATAAAAGCCAACAGTCCTGATATAATAAAAGACAAGAAATTCAGGCAGTATATGGTTATTGACATAGCAGTACCATCTGAGAGAAACAACTCCATGAAAATTATCAAGACATTGTCCGAATACAAAGACTTGGCGATCGAGATTAACAGGATGTAAGGAATGAAGACTGATACTCTACCAAAAGTAATTGGATCTCCGGGACACGTGAGTAAAGGAATCGACAATTTTACTAACAGTATCCAAGGTAACATCAACATACAATTTGCCCAGAAGATCGCCCGTCTAGGAACAGCCCATATACTGTGTTATCAGTTAAATGGCAATTCTTCTATGGGGCCTAAGGACCATAGTTTGGACCCGGCTCTACAGGATTCAAAGCAGGAAATATAGACAAATAATAATAATAATAATAATAATAATAATGATGTATTTCTGACATGGCTTTACCTGCAATATTAGGTACTGCTTTAATCAACACCTGTACATTTGATTCTGACGCACTTGTCTAGTATACGTTAATTAGACTAAGTGTCGCGATGCATATACTGGGCTTCATATATTTGTAAACCTAGCATCATTTTTTTGTCGTACTGCTTTCTCAAAGAATAATAATAATAATAATAATAATAATAATAATAAAAACGTTTTAGTGTTGATCTCATATTTGAAAATTTCTTTCAAAAACTTCTTAATAGATAAAAGAAAAATCATTCATTTACGTTAGTTTTCAAGCGAATGACTTGGCAAATGATTGCATGGAACAACAGATCAAAATAAATAATTAATGACGTAAAGGAAGGACTTTTCTACTTACCGTGGATTTTCCTTATGACTTTTTTGACATTATGATCCCAGAAGCTCCTCGATCTACACGACGGATATTTCCAGCAGACTGCCGCTATTGCAAGAGATGTGAATAAGAAGACGCAGGTGCTGGTGACAATGGCGACTAACGCCGACATGTTCACTGGAAAAGAAATCACATCACAAAATCAGAATCCAAGCAACGTTGTTTCACTAGCAAGGATTCTACCTCGTCTCAAACATTAATTAATGGTCATTTCTCTGATAAAATTGTGATGAAAAACAATTAAAATTAAAACGAAAGAAACACTAGTCAAAAGTTAATAACCGTTGAAATTGCTTCATCTCATAAAACAATTAAGATAGTTTTGAAACAAGTTTTACTAACAGCCACAGACAGTGTGAGAAATTGTGGCGAAAAGAAAGTTAAATTAAAATGAAAGAAATACTAATCAAGAATAGTCAATGTTTAACCTTCATGTCTACAAAAAAGAAACAAAAAAAAGTTTTTTGACGAGAAATATTTTCTGGCACGACACAATGACAACTTTCCTTGCAGTAGATGCAGCTGTTGATTCAATGTAGTCATTCCACTTCAACTCAGTTGAAAACATGAGGCCAAGAAGGTGCAGTGCTTTGCTCTCCAGGAGTCTAGCACCAGCCATGATGATGGTGGTCAGGAAAGTTTCTCTATGGTGGTTAAATGAGAGCAGTTTCATTTTGGAGGCATTAAAATTTACGAGCCATTTCCTGTTCCAGTTAATCATTGATTGGAGGTCCTTTTCAAGAGCAATAGCCAGGTTAACTTTTGTCAGCTCTAATGGATTTGCTGTTGAGACAGGAGTAAATGGTAGTGTCATCTGTGTAAATGCCTACTTGGGAACGGATGACATCAGGAATATCATTGATGAAGATCAAAAACAGCGTAGGGCACAGGATAGCACCTTGATGGATACCCGCATTCGTGTGAAAGGATCTGGAAGCGAGCTCGTTCAAAACGAACTTCATTTCACGAATTGATAGGAACGATAAGATTAAATCAAACAATCGTCATGTAGCCTTGGAGCTTAAGTAGAAGATTAGTTTGCAAAACACTGTCAGATCACTTCGGGATATACAACTCGAGTTTCACCATTATTATAAAGAGCTCGATAATTCAGTGATGGCCGTTACCACATCCACTGTAGATTTGGCGAAAGGGGAGCCATATTGTTTTTTCAGAGAGGAGGTTGTGAGAAGTAAGATAATTAACCACTTCAGCATTGATTAGAGCCTCGAATACTTTGCCGTAATAGACTAACAAGGCGCTAATTTGAGTGGTCAGAGGGTTTTCCAGAGTTGTTAAATTGTTATGGGATCCATCCCTTTTTCACACAAGTGGACTCGACCAGTGTGTATTTGTACTGCTGCCGGTGAATACCCGGAAGTCGGAAGAAGTAGAGTAATAGAGAGAGTAATAGTGTGAGGTAACCGCTTTGTAGGAGTCACAGTTGCGAGCACGTAGACTCAGAAGGGAGTCCTACTTTGATACTGAATTTCCCAGACTGTGTATATATTATTATTGCTACTTACCGCATTTCTGGATCTACTAACCGTATTACCAATTGTATTATTATGTCAATACATTTATTTGCTATATTACATTCCTGCGTTTGTCATTCATTTGAGACCGGATTTCATCCCGGAATCCACAACATAAATATAGGAATTACAGAGGAGAACTTTCAAGAAGATGCAAAAGCAAGTAGAAGCGAGACCATTGTTGTAGAGTTTGGAGATAACTGGAGCCAACTTGGGAGTACATTTATTTAAGACGACGACTGGGACCCGTCATCTCCGATTGTTTTATGGAAGTTTAGTTTGGAAATGATGTCTGGACCTAGTGACGGGGTTATGCGCATATCTCAGAAGAGCCTCCGTTCTAGGGGGAGGAATCAGGTGTGGGCACTCCAGATGAGTCGAGTGGAGCATTGGAAGAGAACTTCCGAGCAAAGCATTTAACTTTATCTGCTGTCGATGTCAGGACTTAGAATTGATTGAACAGAGGAGGGATTGAGGATTTGCTGTTGTTCAGCACACTTTTGAAGATGCGCCAATGATCTCTAGAACTGAACTTGTGAGAGGCTATACGTTGTTTCATTCTATCAGTGAAATTGCTTTTTGACGAGACGCTTGCACTCATTAAGGGAAAAAAAATAAAGAGACGTCTGTTATAATCAGACTTGTCGCTCTGGTACAGCCGGAAGAAGTCATTCCTGTGGGCTATAGCGGCTGAGCATGCAGGTGAGAACCAAGGATATAGTATTTCTGTGCTGGAATGAAAGCTCCGATGCCGGTTTTCACCGAGGAGGAGACCTCAGACGCGCATTTTTGAACAGGATGGTTAAAAACTTAATTCGAAGGGACGTCACAAAGAAAGTTACGGAACGAATCCCAATCATCTCGTTGATAGCAGAAAGATATTCTGTTGGTACGAGGTTCTTGGCTGATTAGGGAGTGGAAAGAGGTAATTACAGACATTACAGCATGATCAGAGTTGCCAAGAGGGTAGAACTGCATAGTACGACATAAATCAGGGATAGAGGTAAAGAAGAGATCAAGAAGAAAAGCGTGTCCATCAGGATTGCCGGAGAAATGCGAAGGGAAGTCCACCACTCGCGTGAGACATTCAAAAGTTCAGGGTTTGGATGCCAGCGAAGTCAGTGACAGTGATTAAGCCAAAATAATCACGAATATATCTGTAAGCAGGTGTATATAGATGGCCTCTGTCTATTTTATCAGAAATACTATCTAGCACGCAACAGTCATGAGCGGAAGGAAAACGGTAGAGAAAGAAGAAATAGCTGACTGAGTTTAATAGAGAGAGAGACGGAGGCATGTGTAAGAATTGTCTGAAGATTTAAGAGAGATATTCCTAGCCAGCGGGAGATATTCGCGAACACTCCCGGGACATGAATGTAGACATTTGGGTTTTGCCTGAAGAGAGGAATATTGCAGAATTAAGATTAGTATTGCAGGGAGGTACGATGTACGGAGATTATTCGAAGAGAAACGATTCCAGACTACAGAATTTGGCACGAATACAACGAATGCTGGAGAAAGAAAGGTTGAGAGGCTTAGGTGTTGTTTCTAAGCTGGTTTAGTTTTATTTCGTTGGTTGCATACCGCGTGTTATTTAGGTAAGGAGAACGGCCAAGAATAGTAGTAGTACTCGGTCGTCTAATGTAACGTGGTGTGCGGGCTTGTCAGTGGCGCAAACTGCAACATAGTGTGGCCTCTAGTTTGCCAAGCGGAGGTGCTTGCATGGTCACCCTTCCATGCGGCACTGCAAGAGCCCCGATATTATGCGACTGCTGATCAGAGCATCCTCTCTAGACGCTACGCAGAAGTCTGGGTTCCTAACTACTAGCCGGCAAGCGGCAACCAGAAAACTGCCAACGCGGTACCGTCACTATAAAGATATGTAGTTACCACCCACACATATCGCAAATCCTGACAGCACCACTCTTAAGGATCCAGAAGAAGAAACGAACTGAGCACCCCTTCCTAAATAGGAAACAAGGGATGAGCCTCTATTTCTGCTCAAGAGAAGGTGGAGGTGTATGGACCGGGCGATAAGAAAAAAAAAAAAAGAATAAAAAGGTTATCAAGTCCGCATTAAAAATCCAACAATTAAAAATGGCAAATAATTCTGAAAGATCTTTCAAAACAGGGTTTGACTTTCCAGTTAAGTTAATTCTCAGAATGTAGATTCAGCTAACTTATTTGGGGAGTCGATCATCGGCCCACAGGGATCTTTTTTTTTTTTTAACCATGCCATGTTTAACTAATATTCTAGTGTATTTTGAGACTTTTGGGGTAGGAGAGGGTGGAATAATCTATCCCTAGAGTCATGGAAGAATAGCCAGTTAGTAGCAGAGTAAAAAAGGAGAAAAACACGATGGCTGTTAAATATTCATATTAATTGTAAAAAAAATGATGATTGCTTCAAATGTGAAATTTAAACTAAAATTTAACTCCCAGATACCAGTGAGAGAGACAGATAAGAAAAAAAAAATACGAAGGATTTTGTGGGATTTTCAATACAAACAGATAAGAAACTGGATCAAACCAAAACGTACATATTAGAGGAGGATAAACTAGGTAAAAGGGAAATCCTTGATCCATGTTATCCGTTTGCTACAAGGATATAAGAAAATGATAACGAGAAAGTAATCTGCTATATCCTATTGAAGTTTGGAGCAGCAAGTCTTTGGAAGTTGAAGAAAGTCACATGTAAACCAATTATCATTGGTGCACTTGGTAGGGATAAAGAAAATTGGCATTGATTGCTGAGTGGAACGGTTGCATAAAGGAAACCACTTACGAACGACAAGCTTAATCCGGAAAGTGATGAACTGATCTTAAAAATAACCTACAATCTGTTATTAAATGGGACAAGGAGTGGCTTGTAAATTTTCACATCTAAAAAACAAAACTGTTCTCTTTTACTCATCTTAGAGAACACTTTTTAACTTCTATCAGCATGGCTGATGCTAACCTTTAGGAGAATGACCCGTTGCACCTTCTCAGACTAATGTTTTCAGCTGACATGAAGTGGAAAGAGTATATTGCATTAATTGATAAATCTGTAGCTAAGAATATAGGTTAACTCTGTTGTGCTAGACAATTTTTCTTATCAGAATCTATCTTACATATTTATAAGTCTACCATTCGTCCTTGCTTTGAATATTGCTGCCACATCCGGTCCGGTGTCCCTGCTATATATTTAGAGCTTTAGATTCTGGATAAAATCCAAAGAAGAATCTCCAATATTACTGGTCATGACCTGGCATCTCGGCTTCAGTCCCTTTTCCCAACGCCGTAACGTAACTTCGTTTTCTACAGAATCATGAAAATTGTTCGGATGCTATGGTAGCTTGATTTTATGAATTTAAACGCAATACTATATTGGCGGCAAAGTCTCATCATTCTACAGTTGAAATGGTTAGATGTAACCATAAGGTCATCCGTAGTTCCCTTTGTAAATTATTTATTTTATGGTAATTTTCAGTAGATAGAGTCACTGCTACACCTTATACTTATTATTATTATTATTAGTAGTAGTACTAGTATTAGTAGTGGTAGTAGTAGTAGCAGTAGTAGTAGTAACTTCATTTCTCACCAGGAGAGTGATTCATTGTGCCTTCTCGGACTAACGTTTTCAGCTGACATGAAATGGAAAGAGTATATTGAATCAATTGTTAAGTCTGCAGTTAAGAAATTTGTTTCATTATGTATCCCCGATTTGTAATTTGCATTTTGGGCTCATCCTTTTGATGGCAACCATGCATTTTTTATTCTTAATACAGGACTTTAAAATGGAGTGCGATCTCATAGACGTAGTCATCACATTTGAGAAACACATCTCAGCAAATATAGGAATATTTTCATGCATCATATGTTGACGAGTCCAATGAACATCACCTCGAACCGATAGTAGAATACGATCAAGTTACTATTCTTTGTAACTTTACCATTTAAACTGAGACACATAAAAAACGCAATGGACCAAGCATAGTAAATAAAACCTACAAAATAAGAAAAATCTGGAAGAACCAGAACCTACCAAATTATCCATCCTTTGACCTAGCCTAAAGTCGTCTCAATAGAAGAAAGACTGGCTTGTAACCATTCAATACGGCTAAAACCAAACTAGTAACGTTCTACCACCACCGAGCAGACCCCGAGCTGTCACTTATCATGATGGATGGTTGTACTCTCCTTGACTTGAACGGGTATTGGGACTCAAGTTTTCTCTAGACTTCAAGTGGAACTCATATACGATCTATTGCTAAAGATTCTGTAACATGATCAATTCACTTTACCACTGCAGTAAGTACTTGATTCCCTCTTCTATAGTTCTATAAGAGCCGGATCAAAAATGGAGTATAATTTCCATATCTGGGCAGGAGCTGCCCATCTTCATTTTCAAGTCTTGATAGAGTCCAAAAGCATATTCGCGTCCTTGTGGGTGATGGGCTATTTTCTAAACTACAACATCTTTCCTACAGACGAAATATCACGAGCTTCTCGCTTGCTCGATCGCTATTTCCATGGAACGTGTTCTGACAATCTACGATTCTGACAAGCTACGATAGTTCCACGAACCCTGACCTTTACAACTGGGACCAGCCATGACACGTGCACAAATGTGAATAATCCCCATCCCTTTCGTATTCCATTAGTAAGGAGTAAGTTTCACTCGGGCAGCTACTTCCCTGCTGCTTTGTGGAACAGTCTTCCGGTAGGTTGGTTTCACAATCGCCATAATCTTGACCCCCTTCAAGTCTAGGGTTAACATTTATCTTTCATGTATAACCTTATGAACTTCACTTCTTGACTTTTGTTAGGCTCATAGAACACCACACATTAAACTTCTACCTTGAGCGGCTCTTGGGCCTTATATTTGGTGAACATTAGTATAAAAATTATAGAAGTGACACCAGATAAAAATATATCGGTTAAAAAATATTAGAAAATGAATAAATATAACAAACTGAAATTTTCCTTATTTTTATTGTTGTTATCACAATGTTTAACCCGTTGAACCCCCACCCTGGCCTTCATCAGGTGCATACCGATCTGGGTGTCCTCCAGGGAATGAACCCTTTATTTATTCCACGGGGTAGACTGTTCCCGTTCCACTGCTCGTGTCTCGAGACATCTCGTCTAGCTCTTGAAATTGAAATCTTCGAATTGAAATAAGGATATTCGTTGATCACATGCTCTGCCCATGATATTCTCAACATCCTTCTGTAGAATCATATTTCTTTTGCCGCACAGTGCCTATTCATCTGTAAATAAATTGTCTAGCATTCACTACAATATAGAAGGATTGGTATTATGTCGCAGTTTAGAGCTCTTTTCATTGATCCTAACGGAATTTTCCTGTTTCTTAGTAATTTGATTAGCTTTTTGAAGGCATCTTTTGCTGTTTCTATGTGTCTTCGGTCACATATTCCGTCGTCTGTTAAAACATTTCACGGATAGTTAGATTTATGTACTTGTTTGATTCTAGTGTCTTTAATTCGTGGCTCCCATCTGGGACGATCCTTTTTGCTAATGACATTACATCCTGACTTCTTTCGATTGACAGTTAGACCTTTCTTCTCGCTTTCTGTTATTACAGTATCTTGGAGTTCCTGCAATATCTTTTGTGTCTGTCATTAACATAGTGTAACATTTTGTCAATACTGTCTCTACCAATAATATATCCTGATAGGATTTCGAATTCTTATAGGTCCGTCTCGCTGTGTAAGTACGCACTTTTTTACGCTCCTTTTTTCTGTATACTTTCACAATTCATGTTCTATCCACGTGCGGACGATTTCTTCATTGAATACTGTTGCCACATTTGGTTTAGTGCTCTTACTGTACATCTCAAGATTCTTGACAAAATCCAAAGAAGAATCTGTGAATACAATCGATCCTGAACAAGCATCTCGACTTCAGTCACTTTCTCATTGACGTAACCTGGCTTCCTTCTTTGCTTCCATAAATGTTTTCATGGCAACAGCTCTGATGAGCTTTTATCCCTGGTGTCCCGATTACATGAGTTTAAATGTACTACTAGATTGGCATCTAGGTCCCTCCCTTTTACTGTTGAAATAGCTAAATGCAACCTCCATTTCTACTCCAACAGTTTCTTTTCTAACACTTTCCATCTGTGAAACCCACTTCGGATTTTTTGCTTCCCTGATAACTACAATCTGCAAAAATTTTTATATACAATATTAATCGCCATCTTCTGTCTTCTTGAATCCCGCTCATTTTTTATCCTTTCTATAATCCTCTCTATTCTCAGTCTCTCTTTCACTGTCGCTTCCTGTGACGCCCTGCGTCTTAGTGGCATTCTCGCCTTATTTGAAGGTGAAATCATTTATTTCTAATACGTTCTCCTGGTTTAATTCTCATCCGTTTGTTTTATTTCTTTTTCTTTTCATCTCACTGTCACTTTTAACATTGTATTTCATTTTCTTTCTTTCTTTCATTCTTATTTCTTACCTGTTCTCTGGATTAAATTCTCATTCCTTTGTTTTATTTTCTTTCTTTCTTCTTCCGAGGCGCCTCATTTACATTTAGCATCTATATCTAGAATTTTCAAAATGTGTGTGTATGTATGTCTGTGTGTGTGTGTGTGAGAGAGAGAGAGAGAGAGAGAGAGAGAGAGAGAGAGTGATCGGATGTTGTTTATGCATTTCCACAGTTTTCATCCGATTTTGATGAATTTTTTTATCTTTTGTTTGATAGATATTTCTTCAGTGCCGGCTTTGAGTTCAAATTTTTGGCGGCAATGGCTCTCCACTACTTTCTGTCCATTATAACTCTCAACAACGTTTTACTATTTACTATCATTTTCTCTCCTTCCTTTTCTTTCTTTCTTTGTCTCATTCCACTTCAGGTACTCCTTTCCACTTCAGATACTCCTTTCCACTTCATGTCAGCTGAAAACGTTAGCCCGAGAAGAAGGAACGAGTACCAATGAGGAATGTTTATCAGAACAATTAGCATAAAAGACTTCTAATTTTTTGTGGATATTTTATATTTTATACTTGTAATAATAATAATAATAATAATAATAATAATATTAGGAACATCAAGAATCCCTGTTGTAGTTGGAGCCCTAGGATTGGTTGGAAAAGATTCTAGTAGACTAACTGAATCGATTCCTGGAAGTCCATGCCTCAAAGAAATAAAATAAAAATGGTTTTCACAAGTTCAGCCCACACTTTACAAAGGGCTTTATCTATGTAATTTTCTTTTCTTTTTTTTTGTCAGTGGAAAGTGTCATGAAGCCATTTCCAACCTTAAGTCTCTAGGCGGGACCCGGAAAGAAATGTGTACACGCCAGAAATCAAAGGAAATAAAAACAATAATAATAATAAAAATTAATAATTTAATAAAAGTAATAATAACAACAATAAAGCAACACTAATGATAATAAATATAATATTAATAATAATAAAAGTGATAATAATAAAAGTACAATAAAATTAGCAATAATAATAAGAGTAAAAATAATAAAGGTAATAATAATAAAATAATAGTAATAATAATAATGTTAATGGTAATAAAAATAAAATTAATAATAATGACAACAGTAATAATAGAAATAATAATAATAATGAATGCAATAATAATACTAATAAAAGTAAGAATATATTTAACAATAAATGTAAAAATAATAAAAATAAATGTAATCAAAAAGTAATAAAGCTAATAATAATAAAAGTATTACTCCTAATAATAATGATAATAATAAAATTATAATAATATAAGTTATAATAATGATAATAATAAAAATAATAGTAATAATAATAGTAATAGCAAATACTCCTATATTGTGTCTTACAATAAAAGCTTAACCGTTTAGTACTCATTATTCCCCAAGACATATTTTGTTTTATATCAGATGAGCATTGATTTTGATTATTTTATTAACAGAATATAAATGAAAAGACTAAAATATTACATATGTAATGGCAAAATACAAAGTTAAAATACAATTAATAAATGCTCAGCTTGATCAAAGAAAGTTTTAAAATATGTTCCACAAGCGAAAACAATGAACACGAAACGCTTAATAGCAATACCAAGAATAAGAAAGAAAGAGTTGTTGTAGCGTCTGCAAATAGAATAATTGGAAGAATATCAACATTAAATGATACAGTACTTTTTTTGTCATTTTTGGAATGGTTGGTGAACACATTAAAAAAAAAAATAAATAAAAACAAGGAAATTTTAAACAATGTGGCAGGAAAAATATCGAACAATATTAAAAAAAACAAAAAAACAAAGAGGGAAATAATCAGGAAGCAAGAATGAATAACTTTTCAGAACATCAACCGACTTCGAACGCACGAGATTATTGTTGAAGGGTGAAAAAAAACAAAGCTGACACAAAGAACTACAAACGGTTGAACGTTGACAGGAAAATGGGTGAAAATGAAAGCAAGTCACTTTGGTTCACAGGTGAAGATAGTTCTTCGGGGTAATTTATAATTAACATATTTGAAAACAAATAAACAAAAGAAAAAATTAACTTGTCTCGCAACATGAGATCTCGTCATTTTTGTGTATTTATCCACGTTTAGACGTATATTTGATTAACATGAACCGAAAGGAAGACTAAACCAAATCCGAATTCTAAAATCTATCTATCTATCTATCTATCTATCTATCTATCTATCTATCTATCTATCTATCTATCTATCTATCTATCTAAGTTTGTTGATCTATTTATCTCAATCTGCTGAATATCTATCTATTTTAGTTGATGATCTATCTCAATCTATCTATCTATCTATCTATCTATCTATCTATCTATATATATATATATATATATTTTAGTTTGTTGATGATCTATCTCAATCTGTTGAATATCTATCTATCTATCTATCTATCTATCTATCTATCTATCTATCTATCTATCTGTTTAATTTGTTGATGATCTATTTATCTCAATCTGTTGAATATGTATCTATCTATCTATCTATCTATCTATCTATCTATCTATCTATATATCTATCTATCTATATATATATATATATCTTAGTCTGTTGATGAACTGTCTATATATCTATTTTAGTCTGCTGATGATCTATCTATATCTATCTATCTATCTATCTATCTATATATATATATATATATATATATATATATATATATATATATATATATCTTAGTCTGTTGATGAACTGTCTATATATCTATTTTAGTCTGCTGATGATCTATCTATCTATCTATCTATCTATCTATCTATCTATCTATCTATCTATCTATCTATTAGAAACTTCCCAAACTGTTATATATAATCAGGACAAGCTATATATTTAAAAACAATCACGGCAACAAGATAAAATTAATTGTATTTGTTGATGTTGATTATATGATGGTTGTTGACTCCTTAAACGACCAGTATGACCACTTCTGACAAATTTGATCAATTTATTTCTCGTAAGGGCGCAATGGCTCTTCATATCTGCAAATGACTTGGTATGGTTATTTAAGACGCGACAGACTAAATTTTGTCCAGTGCCTGGCCTTTTTTGAAAAGTCTGTTAAGCTTGCTCGTGGGTTTTCATCTGATGGGTGAGACTGCAGTTTTCCTGACACAACCCTCCATGTTAAGTCATTTCCAGCGTAGTACTGGTCATAATTTGTGAAAGATCTATCAATATGACTCTCCATTTGGCTAACGAGGCCTGCACTTGGTGAGACATACCCTACCCTTCTCTAACTGAACGCCTGACATTTGTCCAACTACTTGGATGTTCTTGGAAGATCTTAGTGCCTCCATAAATTGTACGATCCTACTTTTATCGTTCACAAGGAGCAGTTTCCCTTCTCAGAATAATCTACATTCAAAGTGCGATGGGTTAATTGTTGCCATTTTATATTTTTAATTTCGCGCATGCGCGTTGTTTCTTTTTGAATTTGTCGACTGCAAAGTATAGTAGGGTTAGTTGGGCGCCTCTGTGAGAAAAAGAGCGTCATGGCCCAATTCAATCTGACAGAAATTTGGAAACGGCATTCCGTACTGTTTGGTATTCGCATCGGAAGCTCCAATACGAACATTTCAGAGTGTCTGGATCTCAATCTGAGGACAGTGCAGAAGATTCGAAAGAGGTGGATGATACATACAAACATGTAGTGATGGCGCGTTATGCTTCCACTCATCTTCGTACACGGCCTCAGATTCAACACGGATGCATACATCAGGTACCTAAAGGAGGTAGTGCTGCCCTGGGGCATGAGGGTAGCTGCTGGAAGACTCTATGTCTGGCAACAGGAGTCTGCAACATGCCAAACAAGCAGGAGAAACCAGTCATAGTTATCAGACAATTTCTACGACGATAACACACTTTACATTTGGTCGCATAATTCCCCAGTCTGCACCCCCTTGATTATTGTGCGGGTCGCAGTTGAGTGAGAGACCAACAAAACTCCTTGTAACACCAAAGATGAACTGAGGGCGAAGGATTATGGCAGCATTCACCAAATTAAACAAGAAGACAATCCAGAAGTATTGTTGGAGATATTGAAGTCGTCTGGAGGTCGTGGTTGAAGCCAATGGCGGTCTTATTGAATAGATTTACTATTTATTATTTAAGATAATATTATATTAAGATATTTTTGTGCAATTTTGGCTAATATTGCCGTTAAAATTAAATTTCAGTGCTATCTTCCCTTTGGCGCAATATAAACGACAATTTATCCATCGCACCCCATATAAGGCTGCAATAGACTCTTTTAAGCAGTACTTGAAGCGCTACTTTTACTTATGCCGAGGAGCAACTGTCTCTGTCTGTCTGTCTGTCTGTCTCTCTCTCTCTCTCTCTCTCTATATATATATATATATGTCATCCACAGACAGACTGTTTTGCTGTATCACAGCACATCAGTGTGGCTAGACATCTGATTGCCTCAAGCCGGTATCGAAACCCGACTGATTTGGCATCAGTTGGAGATGTTACCCTTGAGTTATCAGCACCAGGTAGAGAGGAAGGCGAATTCTTGCGCATTTCTTCTCTAAATAAACACGCCAGTGAGAGAGAGAATTCCAAATTCGCGCTTTCTATGTGTGTGTGTGTGTGTGTGTGTGTGTGTGTGTGTGTGTGTGTGTGTGTGTGTGTGTGTGTGTGATCAACCTGTAATAAGGTTTAATATTGGAAGGATTTATTTCATCAGAATGGTAATTCTAAAGAAAGTGATTTTAAAATTTATATTAGGACATTGTTATTTTCTAAGCTTAGCTTGTCATATGGCCAGAAGTAGAGAGCATCTAGTGAGGATCATACTCTGTAGTAATGAACATGTTCCCTAAATATTAATCCACCCTGTGGCATCTATTTGCAATGTTTGTCAACCGCTTCTAATATCATTCATACGATAGCACTTACACCTGAATTAATTTCTCTTATGGAAAACCCTTTCTTCCCCTTACTATTCATCACATTTCTATAGTAAAATCATTACTTAGCCTGTATATATATATATATATATATATATATATATATATATATATATATATATGTATATCAACCGAAATGTTTTGCACTCTTTCCAATTCCTCTATTAAAATCATAGGAAATCAATTCTTATTTCAAGCAATGTTCTAATATTATGTACGTAATCGTCTTATATTGACAGTTAATGCCAAATTCCTGACCAAAGGAATAATAATCTACCCACGCGGAATAAATAAAGTGTTTATTCGAAATTCCAACGTGTATCACCTGAAGAAGGCCAGAGTGTACAATGGCCGAAACGTCGTGAATATGGTCATAAAGATGACAACAGTCCGAACGATGTAAATAGTGTAAATAATTCCCAAGGTATTCAAAGAGTAAATTAATTCCAATAGATTCCCATAGGAAAATAATTTCTAGTGGTTTCCTATAATAAAATAATTTCCGTGTGATTCCAATAGTACTGTAATTCCCAATGGATTCCCATACTAAAATAGTTTTCTCAGGGTTTCAATAGATTGTTATTCTTGAATTAATTTCCAAATTATTCCTATATAAAACAATTATATTATTATAATAAAATATTTTCTAATGGATTCCTAAAAAAACAAAAAAAAAAAAAACATTACAAGTGTTACCTCTATTAAAATAGTTCCCTAGAGAATTTTATATGAAAAAATTTCTTAAAGTGTCCCGTTGAAACAGTGTATTACTTCAATAAAATATTTAAAAAGTATTCCGATAAGAAAAATAGTTAAGTAGTTCTCTTTACGAGAAATATTCACGCTTGCTGGACTAATATAAGAAAAAGAAATTCTATAGGAAAATAATTTCCAAAGTAGTCTTCAAGGAAATTACCAACAACTAGTTATTTCTATTTGAAAATAATTTACAATGGATATTTAAAAGAAATTAATTTCCAATAAATTGCCAGATGAAATTAATTTCCGAATATCCAAATGCTAATATTTTTCTTAAGTGAATTTTGAATGAATTCGTACAATAAAACGTTTTCTAATGGAAGGAGATTGGGAAATTATTTCCTGGTGTTTTATAAAAGAGAATTCCTATACTAAAATAAATTACTGTGTATTCTGATAGCATTTCTATTTTATAGTTATTCTTCAATAATTTCCGTGTAATTCTCGTATAAACATAATTGCTATTGTAAATAATTTTAAAACAATTTTTCCATTAATTTCCATCGGAAAATATTTTCATAAATTTCTAGAGGAAATAATTTCTAATAAACATCAATTTATTTCCATTCAATTTGTACAGTAAAATAATTTACATTAATTTCCATCGGAAACTAATTTCCAACATTTCTATGTTAAATCTATATTAAAATCAATTCTATATTAAAATTATTAACTTATTGATTTTTTTACGGCATATCGATCTTAGTATGGTTATTTACATCCAAATACTATTTTTGGATTATAAGTCTTTTTTGGAGATAATAATGATTCTCTGACACAAGGCTTAATATTTAACCCATAGATGGGAGGGGAAGTGGTGGATTCATACTTTCCCCAAGGGTATTAGAATGTAAGTGAATGTCATGAACTCGAGTGGAATTCAAACTCGGCTCTCCGACTTTTTAATTCAGAGCGGTTATCCATTGCATCATTCACACACATCGGAGCTTACAATACTTGGTATTCCCGAACGGTCACCCATCTAGGTAATGACCAGGTTCATCATTGCTTAACTTTGGTGATCGGACGAGAACCCGTGTTTCAACGTGATATGGCTGGAACCCTGTTGAAATTACTTCTTAGGAATACCCATAAGAAAATAATATCCTTAGAATTTCTATGCTATCAGTAGTTTTTTTTTATCATTATAAATGTATTCCGTATAGTGAATGAAATTTTAAAGTATATTTTTTAACAAATCTTATTTGTGGTGATATTAAGAACTAAAAAAAGAAGTTGTGGAGAGACACCATTGTTCACGCTCTGAAGGGAAACGACACATGAAATAAGATATTACGAGTTATTTACAGGACTACTTGGTTGATTCGTTTTTTATGGCTTATCAACCCTTTTCAGATTATTTAAAACCAGGAAGAATGTTTAGAGTGTAAGAATTTTATTTTTGAGATAATAATAGTTTAGTGATACATTTTACTAATTAACCCATAGCTGGGGGAGAAGACGAAGATTCATACTTTTCCTAAGGTTATTTGCCCGTAAGTGAATATAACGAACCCAACTGGAATTCGAACTCGGCTCTCCGATTGACAATTCCGAGCCGTCGTTCATTACACCAGTAGCAGCTGGTATTCCAAAGCCGTTACCCATCTAAGTTGCTTAACTTCGGTGGTTGTACGGGAACCAGTTTACAGGACTGGTTTTTATATATAGGGTGACCCAAAAAAACGGGAGCTTTTTAACAATCCAATAAAACCAAGAGTGATGGAAGAAAAATATTTTATTCATAGTAATTGAAACCTTAAAACATGCCATTTAAGAAACAATGATGGAATTTTCATTTTTTTAAAAATTACCTCCTGTACGAATGCATTCTTGAAATCTGCTGTTGAGATTCTTCATTGACTGATGCAACATCTCAACTGGGATACTGTGAATTTCATCTTGAATTCTAAATGGCGAAATGTTTACTTGCTCAAGGTCACTGTCTCGCAGTGTTGCCACTTGCTCATGTCTGGCATTACGCACTTCAAAAATTCCCGTTTTTTTGGGTCACCCTGTATTATATACCTATTGGGAAAGTATCGAAACATTCATTTTAAAGTGACCAATGCTAAAATTTGACTGAGAATAAAAACGAGTCTTATAATGAAATACCACTAGTCTATCCAGGTATGTGATGACCCAGCATCACCGGGCGGAAGGTTTCTCCGATGGATGGTGAGGCATGCGCGCCACCAGGTCTAATTGTCCAAGATGCGCTACGTATGAATGCATACCTGCTGAGACATGTGGAAGACGCAAGTCAGGTGCCAAAGCTGCGCAGCGACCCTACGATCACACACGGTCATGGGACTGATAATGTTGGAGATCGTGTTTGTGGCGCTGGTGATGAAGAATATAGCGAAACGAGATTGTAAAAAAATTGATACGTCTGATTAAATAAGTCAGGTTAAAGCAAAATTATTTGAGGTTAACTTTGGGGGAATCATTAATCTTCATCCTCGTAAAAAACAAAAAATAAACGATATGTCAAAAACGGATTTTCTTTTGACATCGCTATTATTTTTAACTGCATTTACTCCCCAGCAATTTTTATTCTTTTAAAAACGATGATTGGAATTTTAATAAAACCTAAACATATGAAAGGAAATTAATACATTTTCTTTCTTCATGAAAACTGACAACAAAAATAATAAACACTATTAAATTATTTCTTTACACTACTTATTATATATTTTTATAGGAATAGTTGTAAAACATCTGCTAATTGCCAATCGATTCGAACTTTATAAAATGGTAAATAAAAAGGATTTCTTTATTTGTTACTAACTTAGCAAATGCTTATAAATTTATCAATATTTTTTATATCTGTTTCTTTATACAGTGTAACCCGGATATAAGAGAGTTGTCGGGACCGGAGAAGAAGTCTCTTATATCCGGGTTTCTCTTATATCCGGGTTTGGTCTATTTTGGCTCTAATTTGGGACCAGAAAAAATCTCTCTTATATCCGGGTTTCTCTTATAACCGGGTCTCTTATATCTGGGTTACACTGTAAATTGGTAAATGATAAATAATGCATTACATTAGTTTTAATTGTATTAGTTTTTAGAATGTTATGAATATAGAATTATTCCTTCAAATAAACAATCTAATAAATAAATAAATAAATATTTTGGCTATAAATTCTGAACGACAAAAAATGTATAAATTCATATTCATTATACGTTAAGTTTTATTATAATTTTAGTCATCTCTTTTAAAAACAATAAAAAATTGCCTTAGAGGGAAGGTAGTTAAAATAACTGCGGTGTCAAGGGAAAATCCGCCCTTTTGACGTAAGGTAATTTTTTCGAGCACGAAAATTTTGAAGCAAAATAAAATAAAGCAATAATTAAATTTAGGACGATTGTTTGTTCGGATATTTAAATATATAATTAAATAATAAAAATAATTAAAATTTGAATAGTTAATAATTAGATCAGTTCTTCGTTCTTTTTTTTTATAAACATATTCAGATAAAACAACGGAAGAGAAGTACATGATAATCAGAATAATGTGGTTGATGACACTCATAAAATGGCGACTCCAAGCTATATTCGAACATAATAAGAAAGAACTGAAATTAAAAAAAAAAAAAGACGGTAAAGCAAATAGCAGGATTAGAGCGACTGGAGGGACAAAGGAAAGAAACAGCACTTTTTGGTAGGGTTTCAGGATTAGATTTAAGGTCAAGACGTATATATCGAAAACAAATATACAATTCCAAGCAAAAGTAGACAACTTCTACGTCGTTTTTCCGTTATTCATTTTTTTTTCTGTTTAAATGAGTCCATATATGTTCAAAACATTAATCAGAAAATATTAGAAACAGAAGTCGAATACTTTTACGTAAAACTGGACAGTTATAGCAATACTGACGCTATATTAATAACGGCAAAAAATACAGATGTTTGACAATGAGGAAAGAAACCATACAAAACACCAAAACGTCTTGGAGGCAGAAACAAAAACAAGCAGCCCAGGCAATTTAATTAAATAAAGAAGAGGTCGTTGACTACAATGTTGACGATGTCATTAAACCTCTTCTTTGTAAATGTCGTAGTTAGCCTGGTGTCTGCTTGAGGCGGTGTTGTCGGAGTGGAAGGGTAACGAAGCTTACCTTTAGTATGGTTTACGAATGAAAATACCTTGAGAGACTTGCTCAAGGTTAATTAGTATCCAGATGGTTAATATTTGAAAAAAAAAAACGGAAATCGATCGATATGTGAATATTCAGCAAAGGCGGATGAAAATGCTGGCTTCACCTGGAGAAATATGAAAGAAGACAAAAATATTCTTTGATTGAAGTGCACGATGCTGTAGAAATGGAAGGCTGTTTGCCTGAAAGACTTATACAACGAGATAATAGTATGAACCGTTTCGTGAAGTATTAACGCGTGAAGAACATTTCCTGCAATTAGCCTGCTGGATAAAATAAAGTTTACAAAGTCATATACAAGCAAATTTAATTGATATTCTTTAATTTTTCCCACTTGCTGTTCACTGAAGTTGTTATGATTGTCAGTTCACGGCTATTGATGTTTGTTTCCGTAATATGCAATTTACTAAAGGTCGTCCAATGATAATATCAGCAGATGCAATGAAAAGCATATAAATTAAAATAAAAGAAACACGAGCCCACTTTAATATTGTGGTTCATAATGATTTATCTAAGTAGTGAGGGCTACTGCTATGTAAAGCAAGTAAACTTAAGATGAAAAAAAAAACGAGTCAAAAATGAATTAATAATATTTGACCATGTCTCTTCTAATAAAAATTTCAGATAATAATACCACTTGTTTATGAATGGTCATTAACAGAATTTTCAATTAATTTGATTAGTAAATAGAATTTAAATGAAAGAAATACAAGTATTCTTCAATAACGAGCGTAGAATAGCGGTCCGAGTAGTTGCGAGTAGTTGCGAGTAAAAGCGACTAAAATTAAGATGGAAGAAATATACTTCAAAAATTAATAATGGCTGACAATCTAATAATAATATTCCAGAGAATATTAATCTTTGTTTACTAAGAGCCATAGAATGATGGTCTGACCAGTAACTGAAATTAAGATGGAAGAAATACTCATAAAAAATTAATAATGATCCCTAATATTTCATTTAATAAATATTTTTTTTCCCATGTGGTGGCCCTTTTTCAGTAGAAAATCTTTGTTTAATTTCTTCACTTTTCTTATATAACTCGCTGTTTTGTAAAAACTCAGACGATTTTTTTCATCAATTCAAAATTGGCAATTGTATAAAATTAAGGAAAGAAAGCTGCATATTTCCTCATATATTTTTCAAAACTTCGAACAAAGCGCGCGAACCGAATGTAGTGCGGGCATTAGCCGCTGACATTGATGACCTTTTGAATGCAAACGTGACCGTGACAGGCAAACTAAAACACCGTGTTCTTGAATCCTGTCAGTAAGTCATATTCACGACATTATTCCCGGAACTTTTCAATTGGTCATTGTTTTCTTTTGCTTGATCACCATCAAATATTTATCTACGCATATCACGTTTTAATAAATTCTGCAAAACGTAATATTACTCTCTATATAGCTCTGTCTTAAAAAAAATCAACGGTAACTTGTATTTAATCGTAATTGCCTTTCAGTTAATTAACAGTTTATGTATATATATATATATATATAATTTTTATTATACATATTGAAATCGCTAGACAATAGCTTTCGTGTTTCGGCACTTTGTGTCTCATCAAGTGATGTTAAGTAAACTTAACATCACTTGAAGAAGTACAATATAGTACAGAAATACGAAAGCTATTTCAACATGTTTTTGTTCTAATCTCTTATATAATATATATATATATATATATATATATATATATATATATATATATATATAGTTAAATTCCCAGATGAATTCTGTGGACAAGACAGATTGGTATAAAATGATAATTGGAAAAAAATCTTACATTTTGCCGACGCGTTTCCTCTTCCTAATGTAATGTAAACTGCAACAGCAAAAACATTTCGATTTAATTTTGCCTTGAAAAAGTCGGAAGACGAACGCGTCGGCAAAATCCACGATTTTTTTTCCAATTGTCATATATATATATATATATATATATATATATATATATATATATATATATATAATCTCTTATAATAAAAATAATATTAATATATTAATATATTGCTCTACTCTGTATTGAGCACATTTTTAAAAAGTAAAGGCTACGATCAGTGGAATTTTACTCCCTTTGTTCTTTCTCTCTTTTGTATATATATATATATATATATATATATATATGTGTGTGTGTGTGTGTGTGTGTGTGTGTGTGTGTATGTATTAAGGGTAAGATGCATAACAAAGCGGAAAATTTTTTCATGTGACACAATTTATCCTTTAAAACTTCAAATATTTAAGTTTACGTTGATGCGACTACGCATGCGTGAGATCGAGTGACGCTTGGAATTTAAAATTTAAAGATGATTTTTCTTTTGTTTAGTAGCAAAAGTGACTGAATCACAAACAAATAAAAAAAGAATCTAAATTAAATCGGTAGACTTTATACCAAAAACGCATATTAAAAAAAATCATATTAAAATTTAAAATTCCCAACGTCGCTCGATCGTACGCATGCGTAGTCGCACAATATCAATAACTATGTACGGAGTAAGGTCAAAATCTTGTGGGACTACAGGAATATCTTCTCGTTACTATTAAGCGTCGGAAGATGTCATGGTTTGGCCACGTCACACGGTAAAACGGCCTTTGCAAGAGGCTGCGTGATGCAAGGCACTGTTGAAGGCCGGCGCAAGTGGAGATGGCAACGCAACATCTGGTCAGACAACATCAAAGATTGGTTTGACAATGCTAGAACTCTTGAGAGTTACCATCTTGGCGAAGGTTGTCTGTTTCTTCTGCACTTCGGTACCCACGACAATTGAAGCTGTCAATGGATGACGACGATGATGATGATATAAATAGGTTTTTATATCCCAAAATCATATAAATACACTTTTCATTAAATAATATAGACAAGTGTTGTCTATTTATTTTATGTAAATTCTTTTCATAACGTCTAATAAGTTTAATAACATTATCATTGAACGAAGAAAGAAATTCACAATATTTATCCATATTTTTTAATACAATCTAAGGATGATGATGATGATATATGTACACAAGTCCTGTCTGTGATACGGGAAATGACATTGTTACATTATCTGTGACACAGCGAGCCGTAAGAGAGAATAAAGAAAGAAGAACAGGGGGAGATTATAAGGAGACAAGAAAATTATGAAAAAATCATGACATTCGACACACACACACACACATCCATTCACAAACAGCCCCACACATAGGCATACACAAGGATAAAAATAATAAACCTCACACCAATAACTGGCGCAAAATTAATTTTTAGCTTTTTAATAAAAGTAACGAAAATGAGAAAATCTGTAGTCAATTGCTGAAGCCACCTAACGACTTGTCAGAACATTTACTACATACTTCGTCTACGAAACTCTAGAGTCGAGGTGCCGAATATAACGTCAATTAGCTAAGTGGCAAATTTTATTTGCATTAATGTCTGTCTGTCTGTCTCTCACACACACACACACACACACACACACACACACACACACACACACATATATATATATATATATATATATATATATATATATATATGTATGTATATATATGTATGTATATCGTCATCCACAGACTGCTTCACTGTATCACTGCTCTACCGTGTGTATATATATATATATATATATATATATATATATATATATATATATATCAAGATCAGTAAGATATATAATCCGGGGTTCTTATTGATATTTTTTATTTTTACAAAACAGTGCTCAATGTAAAAATAAAAAGCATAAATATTATAAATTAACTGATTTCAAATATTGTTTTTCGCTACACAGTAATAACCATGTTTCAAAAATGGAAACTAAAAACTTTAAATTTAATTATATAATGAAATTAAAAGCATTAGTTCCGTTTCATCTTCAAGCGAATGATGGAACAACTTATTTTTAATTTAAAAATAATATATATATATATATATATATATATATATATATATATATATATGTGTGTGTGTGTGTGTGCGTGTGTGCGTCTGTATGTCAAATTTTATTTGAATTTATTCTATATATTTGTGTATGTGGGTATGTGTCAATTTTATTTTTATTAATTCTTTATATATATATGTATATGTGTGTGTGTGTCAAATTTTATTTGTATAATTCTATATATATATATTTCTATGTCAAATTTTATTTATATTAATTATATATATGTGTGTGTGTGTGACTGTATATATATATATATATATATATATATATATATATATATATATATATATATATATATAACATAGATGTAGTGAATGTACGTAAGCTCCTTACAGAATTTCAGTATATTAGAACTATGAAAGAAATTCAAATAGAAATAATGATAACAATGTCATTAAGCCAATAGAGAAAATAGAAGCATGATAAAATATTTAACCTCTTAATTTTCGGTCACACCTGTTTTTTTTTTTGTTTTGTTTTTTTTCTCAATGAAGAATTGACTGAAATCGAACTCTTGTACTGTACATGTGTAGATTCTTCATTATTTTTCTATATACCGTGTCCCTTCCCTTCAGGACGTTGGCGATTATGTTTTTCCACAACTTCCTGTCCTTTGCTCTTGTAGCTCTTAATATATTTTGACTTTTTGTTATCTCCCCTGAATCATACTCCGTAATCAAGCTCAGTACGAAGGTTATGCGTTGTTTTCCTCTGTCAATCTTGCCTTCAATCTTTCCTGTGACTATCAAATTTTCCAAGCACTCTTTCCTCATTACTTGGCCTAGAAATTTTAACTGTTTCTTTTTGATGTTAAATATAAGTATCTTTTTTTTGCCATTTTTTTTACAACTTTGCCGTTGCTCACATGTTCGGTCTATGGTATTCCCAGCATCCTTCTGTAGGACCATATTTCTGTTACTGCGAGTCTCTACATCTTTGAGGAGATTGTCCAGCATTCGTTGCCATATATGTGGAACGATATTAGTCGTATGATTTATTTTTAACAATTATTGGAGAGGAGTACAAGTCAACAGTCAAAAATTGAAAAGATACAGTATTTTTCTATATTACTTTAACCTAGCTAGATGAGAGTTCGTTGGTCAGTTTTATTTTCACCCACCTTTTTCTTTAGTATATTTTCTTCATTAGATGGTACAGACTTCAGTTATCTGATGACTGTGTGATGGTTTTCTATTTTTGCATTTTACTGATTGTTATTGTGTCTGAAGGAGTGCGTGATTGCGTGTGTGTACTTGAGTTTGAATTAAAAATATTTTTTAACTCTGATCTTAGCCTTTTTAGCTAAAGGAAAATTGATATTGTTATATTTTATAGTCTTCTTGTGGTTATTAAACTGAAGACAGAATTCTGTACTAGTTTCACTGATCTGATTACCTTGTTGCATATATTGCAAAAAATAGTTATATTTGATTTGAATTGTGACACGTCAAGAGAGGAAGTTAGATTATCATGTGCGTACCGGGTGGTATATAAATACTATATATATATATATATATATATATATATATATATATATATATATATATGATTGAATAAATTACAAACATTAAGTCTGCTAATTTTTAACAAAATCCGTTCATACTCACGAATACCCTTCCGTGCATTGATCTTGAAGGATGAGAGAAATGTGCTATATACCTGTTTAAATTTCTTTTTATTTTTATTTCCCAAGTACTTTCGATCTTTTTCCACGATCATCTTCAGGGGTGCAAGTAATACAAAAATATATGTTATTCATTAATATAAGTATTTATACAAGGTTGTGCGTTGTTATCCATTACGGTATTTTTTTTCATTATGATTTTAAATGCAAAACAATTGACAATGTGCTGAGCGAAAAATCGAAAGTACTTGGGAAATGAAAATAAAAGAAATTTAAACAGCTATAGCACATTTCTCTCATCCTTTAACATCAATACACGGAAGGTTATTCGTGAGTATGAACGGATTTTGTTAAAAATTAGCAGACATAATGTCTGTAAATTATTCAATCAGACATGCCTAAAAGAGAATTTTCTGACTAAACACACACACACACACACACACACACACACACATATATATATATATGTAAGCAAATATATGGATATAGATCCGACAGTATGAAGAAAAATATACTGAAAAAACAAACAAAAATCTTAAAAAAATCTTCAAACGGAACCTTGATCTTATAAAAGATTTCAGTTATCTGTTTGGATTGGTATTGCTCTTATGTCCATCTTTTTCATGTTGAATTGTATATGGTCTATGTTAATTATGTTTTATGAATATGTCCTGAAGATGGTCTATTAGACCGAAACGTCCGACGTTGACATTAAATATTAAAACTGCATAATCGCATATTAAGATTTTTGTTTGATTTTTCAGTATATTTTTCTTCATATATATATATATATATATATATATATATATATATATATACAAATTTGGCATCGGAATTTATTATACATTACTCTGCCTTGATGACTGGGCAGTTTGGGTAAACTAGTTGATGTAAGAAGTAATTTTTAATTTGTGGGGTCACCCCTGGTACCGAGAGAGATTTAAGTCTAATATGTTATTAGTTTTGGGATCAAGTTTTACACCCTGGAAATCATTTCTGAAAAATGTAAATATTGTTTTTATTTTTAAAGTAATATGATAATTTAATATAATTTGCATTTATTATTTTATTTTATTTTATTTATTATATGTATTATGATTATAATAATTGTTTGTAGTTATGTATTATTTATTAATGTTTCTTTCGACGTTTTCACAGTTATTAGGTTTTTCTTTATTAGTATTTATTTATTAGTATTTATTTTATTAGTATTTATTTGTTTTTGTGCAACTAACCTGAAGATCATTTATCTTTTTTTATTTTCTGTATTTGCTTACCTAAAGTTATATTTAGCAACTTTGGATTTTTTACCATCGTTCATTTTTTTTATCAGTTGATACTTTAGGTGTTATTATTGTCTAAAAGGCAGTTTAAATGGTTTTACTGTTTGTTAAATGATAACTTTATAATCTCCGAGTACTTTAATTTTAATAAAGGGTGTTCCAATAACTTGGGCCGATTTTAAATGTAAATTAAGTTTAAGCGTCCAATGATTTTTTTCTTTTTCTTTCAGATTTAACAACTTAAGTGTTTGGCAATTTCAACCATGGAAAGATTAAAAATCAAACATCGTATTAACGTTTCAAGGGTGCAATTGGAAAAATTGTTCGTGAATTTAAACAAACTGGATCGGTGGCAGATGTGAAAATACTATTACGTGCTCGTTTACGCAGCTCAGCTGAAAACATTGCTGCAGTGCAGGAGAATGTGACCGAAAACCCAAACACATCTATTCGTCATCGCGCGCAGGTATTGAATCTCTCCACAACAACGTTACATCGTTTCCAATTGCCCTTTCGGTTGGTCGATTATGTTAACCAAAAAAAATCGCGAAAAGTGTGCGAAATGAATTTCTGTTTGAACATCCATTTTCGTAATAGGCTTTGATAATTTTAACAAGTTCTTTGGTTGTCAATCTTTCCATGGTTGAAATTGCCAAAGACTTAAGTTGTTAAATCTTAAAGAAAAAGAAAAAATCATTAAACGGTTAAAGTTAATTCACATTTAAAATCGGTCCAAGTCATTGGAACACTATTTAGTGTATATATATATATATATATATATATATATATATATATATATATATATATATATATATATTAAATAACATATCGAAACGAATATATATATATATATATATATATATATTTGTTACGATATATTTTTATTTTTGTATATCTGCTAACTTTTTCTAAAATTAACAAATCTTTCGATATTTGCGTTCGTTTCTTTATGTACTCTTTCGAAATTTGTCTTACGTTCCCGTGTTTTTATTTAAATAACGTTTTATATATTAATTTTTTTTTTTTACTTCTAAAACACGTAATGTACATAAATATTTATATACGCACATTATGTTTCAAAGGTTGTCATAGCCGGGTGTGATAGCGGGGACAAGTTCCAACTGTCTATAAAATGCTTCCATGGCATGTGTCTTAAATAGCCTTTGGCAACTAAGTCCAGTTCGAAGCCGGAGAATGGGTGAAGGCGGACAACTGGCGCCTCATAACCAGCTGTTTTGGGTAGATGAAGCTCGACAGCCCAAGAATACACCTAAGGCAGTGTTTCTCAACCGGTGCTCCCGGACGCACAAATGCACCCTGAAATGTAGCATGTTAACAGAAGAGTAATTTATTAATTATTTTTATATAAAAAAAATAAAATTGTAAACGCTAGAGACACCACGTACATGGCTTCCATATTTAAATTGATTGACGTTTCACCTGATGAGGTTGGCTAAATCTAACAGAAGAAGAGCAGCTTGTCACTATATCTTCTGATCGTGGCTTACAGATCAAGCATTTAGAGGTGTCCAGGGATCAATTTTGGATTTCCATTTAAGAAGAATATCCCTCAATAGCTAGAAAAGCATTGAATATTTTATTGCAGTTTTCCATATTATTCCTATGGGAATTAGGATTTTCTTCACTTACCAAAATTAAATGCAAAAATAGATTAAATGCATTGATGAGGAAATGAGCTGATGTTTATCACATGTAATACCGGTAACTGCCAAAGCATTTCAAGCACAGGTTTCCCACAACTACATATAAATATACAATGTAATGTCTTAAAAAGTAAATGCTTATTTCAGATGGTTTCTTTATTATTTTCCAATTTTTTAAAAAATTTAATGACTAATTTTCCCTTTATTAAAATTTAAAGTGCGTCCTTGAGTTCTAGTTATTCTACAAGTCCGCTCTAAAGTAAAAAAATAAAAATTGAGAAACACTGATCTAGGGGAAGGAAAACCCTGATTCTAAACCTCCGCTTGCCTTGCGGTCATATATACAACACAGTAGTGACTATGAAAGTAATTCGAGACAGAAAAGCCGGAGTGGAGCCCAGAAGGTGGTTAGCTGTCAACACTGACAATTTTTTGACAGCGCCTGCAAGCAAATCGTCCAAAAATGTAATACCCTGTATTCTTTTGAATCTTGTCGGTACGACTGAGAGGAGGATAATGTAGTCTGTACAACGCACGACCTCCATATAACAGTCGAGTAGACGGACAACTCTGAATCCAAGCCACCTGCTGCCTTGTAGGTTTTGCCTTTTTAACTTCTGAGATGACGGACGGTGTAACATCAACATTTCCGGCGTACAAAAAGAACCGGCTATTGCGCTATTCTGTCTTAATTGTCACCGTGAGCCACAATTATGAGATGGAGGGGAATGGTGACCACAGCGGCACAAAATGCGTAAAATTCACTAACTGAATAAATAAATGGATGACTAGAAGAATAACAAATAAGAGGGTGCCACGGTGATCTGGGGAATCAAAGAAGACATTAAAGAGGCCAACAATCAGCTAACCGACAAAGAAACCTATAAAAGCTTACCTACAGATCCTCTTTCCGAATAGCAAAAAGAATTAACTATCTCAGTAAATGTTGAAACTTGACTAATGCATGGAATAATAATACAACACAAAATGTACTTAGAACAAAATGTATTGAAACAAGAAAGTGTACACAATATTTACATATAGTCTTTTGTATATTCTTGGAAAGACCGTTCTTGGAGAATGGGTTGACTTAGTCGCAGTCGGGCAGAGTCTCTGGATTGAATCTCTTGATTCCTCCCCAATCTTCCCGGTACCAACCATATTTATATGCTCGGTACTCCACTATGCAAATTAGGTGGATTCTACCACAACACTAAACATGATGCTTCGCAACAAACTAATCGACAAGTAAACATGCACAACACTTACACCCAGAAACATCACACCTGCTCGCTTCTATCACTTTCCTAAAATACACAAAAGCAACAACCCAGGAAGACCGGCCTTTTCATCATTCAACTGCCACATGACAATGCGATAACTGAATAAATAAATGGATGAATAGAAGAATAACTTTATGTTTGAAAGTCTTAATGATTGTTTTTTAAAACTGTTCTCAGATGATAATTTCTATTGAGGAATTGATTGATGAGATGCTCTTTGTATTTTTCATAATCTTCACAAAGGACAAGAACAGATACGCGTTTCGTACGCATGCTTGATGCTGACCTCCAGGTGAGTGACTCGTTGCATCTTCTCGGGTTAAAATTCTCGGCTGACATGAAGTGGGAAGACGATATTGAATCAATTGCTAGGTCAGCTGCTAAGAAATTTGGTTCACTTTGTCGTGCACGACTATTTTTCTCGCATGGGGTGCTAGATGTAAACCTTTGCTCACTTTAACCAACATTAAGAAAAAGAAAAGGAATGAGCTAATAAGATTTACAAGAAGAGTCTGGACATTTGTCAAAGTGTAATCTTCTCGAACGAATCATCTTTTGCTCAGTTCTCTTCCAGTGAACGTATCTGGACCCCCAGAGAACATCCAGTCAAGAGATTTACAAGAATCATCTGTCAACAAACGTTAATAATGTGGGGAGCGTTTTGGGGCATCAACCTCTTGGCTTTGGGTGAATGCACTATCATATATTTTGATACTTCAGAAAGAATTTCTCATTTTTTTCCAGTAATCAGATGGCCAAGAACACGCATATTTAATTCAAGACAAGCCCTTTATGTCATGCGGCAAAAGGGGCCCAAACATGGCTGGGAAAATGATGTTCGACTTTAACTATGGGCAAGTCAGTCACCGAAGTTGAACCCTAATGTACATATTTGGGTGTTACTCGACATATAACTGTAGAAAAATCAGGCGAAACCTGATTCCTGTCAGGAATTGCTTCAACGTCTGAATTTATCTTGGGGAGAAATTCGTCATTCGATGGTTGCAGATCCTATAATTTGTATGCCTGACAAAATGGAGGTGCCCAAGCATGGTAAGGGAACATCGACTATGTTTTGGTTTGGTTTTGTTTTGGTTTGGTTTGGTTTACGGCACATCAAACTCAATAGCTTATTTAATGCCAACAAGAGTATTATTGCTATTAATATTTTCTTTTTTCCAAAAATGTCTTGCTGGTATTATTTGTTTTCAAAAAATATATTCACTATTTAGATTATTCGGACTATTGTCCTCATTTTTGTCCCATATTTATTACAACGTTTCGGCCGTTGTAAGCCCCGGACTTCTTCAGGTGGTTGGAATGTCGAACTGAACCCTTTATTTCGCTCACTGTGGTAGACTGTTTTCATTCCACGTACTATGGTTACTGGATGTCAGTTGTCTGTTCAATACCTGGTTAAGTTAAGTGGAGAACTTGGAGAGGGGAATTAACAGGAGATAACTGATAACTGACATCCATTAAACATGGCACGTGGAATTAGAACAGTCTACCCCAGTGAACGAAATAAAGGGTTCAGTTCGACATTCCAACCACCTGAAGAAGGCCGGAGCGTACAACGGCCGAAACGTTGTAATAAACATGGGGACAAAGATGAGGACAATAGTCTGAATAATGTAAGTCATGTACATAATACCTCATCTCAGAAATATAGACAAATACTAAAAATATATTGCTGGCAATATTTTTTTCTTAAAAATGTATTGCTGATAATATTTTGCTTTTTAAAAATTGTATTGCTGGTAATTTTTTTCCAAAAGTGTATTGCTGGCAATAATATTTAAGAAAAATGTATTGCTTGTATTAAAATCTAATTTTACACTTTTATAGTTTTTTGACCCTAGTTTTAGGGTTAGCTATTTGCCCAGAGCTGGGACCCTAATAGGTGCTACCACCCTCGATCAGGTTGAACCTAGGAACACCAGCAATTAATAGGTGGCTTTAAGCTCCTCAAAACCTCCTGATTAGACGTCTTGCTGTTGGACGTAGTTTATCGTCTTACCCAGGACGCGGATGTAGTTTATTGTCATACCCAGGACGCCCCATTGTTGGGTGGAGGTGTCACTCCACTGCAGAGGTGCAGTCGGTGTATTCAGAAACCCAACAGGGCAAAACATCGACTATATATTAATGGTTGCATTCATTAAATAAATAATTTCCCCTGGTTTGGTAATTATTTTTTGTTTCCAAATATGGTTAGTGCCTATTTACTTTTGACATGTCCCTGTATGTAACTGGTTTTCTGCTTATACTGCACTATAACATATAAAAGTAATTATTTTTTTTCTTTTTCACAGCTTCCACCTGGCCTCACTTGTTTCAACTGGCTGTTAGGCGTTTTCATCAATTAATTAAACAGGCAAATTTGCCTCTTAAACTATCAAAGTGTTTCTGTATTGTGCGCCTTAAGCAAAAGCAGCTAAGTTGAAAGAATGGAAACAGTTTCAAAAGCTCCAATTTCCGGTGCCAATTCAATCGTTGACCTTGCATTCGACGATGTCTGTGATTCTTAGGGCGATCTTCCGTTCTAAGAATTGCTATAGATTTGAGTAAGTTTCCCGCCTGGGTAGTTTACTACACGTCAAATGACAAGTTTATTAACATGCAATCGGCATTCGAAAGATATTGACAGTTGTCATGTGGCAAACTTCCTGATCGCAGAACAAGTAGTTCCGACGCCAAACAATGACACTGATGCTGATGTTGTTTCCGTTTGGAATTTCTATGTGACACGATTTTATAAATTCTTACTTTTCTAATCATCTCACCACAAGTAAAGCGCTAATGCCGCTCAGGCGTAAAGTGCAGGTACTGAAATTGAAATTTTTTTTTTTTTAAGGCATATCAATCAATGGGTTATTTAATGCCGACAAAATTTTTATTGCTGGTATATTGTAATATCTTTTTTTGAAAAATATATTACTGGTAATATTTTTTATTTTTCAAAAATGTATTGTTGGTAATAATGTCTTCCTTCAAAAATTTATTGCTGGTAATAATTTTTTTACAAAAAAAGTATTTCTGGTATTAAAAACTATTTTTACACTTTCACAGTGTTTTGACCCCAGTTTGGGGGGTTAACTATTTTCCCATAGCTAGGACTCTAACAGGTGCTACCACCCCGTGTCAGGCTTGACCTGGGAACACCGGCAATTAAGAGGTGGTTCCATGCTCCTCAAAACCTCCTGATCAGATGCCTTGCTGCCGGATGTAGTTTATCGTCATACCCAGGACGCGGGTGTAGTTTATCGTCATACACAGGATGAAAAATTGAAAGAAAATGAGAACATAGCGAGGAAAAGGGTGAATAACAGAACAGGCTTCACGAACACGGAAGATGGCGACACACGTTGCATTTAAACTTGGTCGGTGGCAAGGAAGCAAGAAAACGGAATCGAGTGCCAAAGGCGAGGATTAAGAGGGAAAAAACCTATTAGAATAGAACTTACGGTTATATCTAGCTATTTCAACAGTAAACAAGGAGAACTAGTTGCCAATCTAGCTTAAATTCATGCAGTTGAGGTGCCAAGGAGGAGAGTTCATTGGAACAATAGCCATGGAATATGTTACGACAGTGGGAAAGTGACTGAAACCGAGATGCTAGGTAAGGACTAATAACATTGCATACTCTTTTTTGGAATGTGTCGAAAATCTCGATATATAAGAGTTCCAGGCCAAACAGAAGAAAAAGATATAAACCGTTTGGTTTTAGTAAGAAAAAGATAGCAGTCATAATAATGAGAAAAAGATAGTATCTATGATAATGAGAAAAAGATAGCATCTATAATAATGAGAAAAAGATAGCCTCCATAACAATAAGAAAAAGATAGCGTCTATAATGATGCGGAAAAGATAGCGTCTATAATAATGAGAAAAAGATAGCGTCTATAATAATGAGAAAAAGATAGCATCCATAACAATAAGAAAAAGGTAGCATCCATAATGATGAGAAAAAGATAGCATCCATAATGATGAGAAAAATATAGCATTCATAATAATGAGAAAAAGATAGCGTCTATAATAATGAGAAAAAATAGCATCCATAACAATAAGAAAAAGATAGCATCTATAATAATGAGAAAAAGATAGCGTCTATAATAATGAGAAAGAAAGAAGGAAGTCCTGTTGATTTTTAGCGGCATAAAAACCTCTATGAGTTATTTAATACCGAAATCTAAATATTTTGTACATAATTTTATACTGTCAGTGTAAACGGTATGTTTCTTAAACATCGTTTTTAGATCATGAAATGTATTCCTGGTAATTTCACTACAAAAATGTGTTGATGATAATTTTTTATAAAAAAATTTATTGCTGGTTATTTTATTATAAAAATGTAATGTTGAATATTGTTTGAGGGATTCATGATTGGAACCCTAACAGGTGCTACCACCCTGGGTCAATGTGAAACTTGGAACGACAGCAATTGTCTCCACACTCCTCAAAAGCTCCAGTCTCCTGATCAGAGGTCTTGGTGCCGGCTGTAGATGAGAGGAATGATGAAGATTTTAAGGTCAGAGAAAGAAAGACAAAGACGTAAGGGAGACAATAATTTTCAATGTCTACTACCTTGAAATTTGTACACATGGCAATTTTGAATCTTTCATTTGTACCCTCTTACTTCTTTAAATAATGACCTGCATTGATACTTATGATTGTTGTTGCAATATTTTGTTAAGATTGTTAAGCTCAAATATTTAATGATGCAATAGGGAATTCCCATCGGTATTTTGTAGCTTTAGAACTTGCTTCGAGCTTATTCAATCATTAATAATTATGATTCATCAGAAAATTCAAATAGGAAAACTGAAATTATTCACATATACTGCTAGTTATTACTTACTTTCAGTGGAATTAAAAGGTACCATTGAAAGGAGACTAACAGGCTGATTCTGACTTTGGCTCCGGGCAATAACACTTTGATCCCTAGTTCAAATGTCAAGTTCAATTTCAGGTGTCAGGCGGAACTTACTTTACAAATTGATCTTGAAACACCTGACATTTAAATGTCCTTTTTGTTTTCACTTTTGAGATGATTGAGGTTGATTCAATTGTCCTTGCCCCAAGTGTATCGTATACCTTGCCATTTGTTGATGCACTTTGTAATTGGTGCTCCAGGCATTTGTATATCATTATTTACTGTCTAAATCCTGCAACTTTGTGCTATATCAGAAAACAACTGACAATTCAAATGTAATGTCACATCAAGATGTACATGAATATGGCTCTCCACAGTTTCCGTTTCTTTATTCTCTGTGAATTGCCATTACTTCTTGGGAAAAGTGGAAGAGGGCATTCCTGTTGTATTTCTACAGTTTGGACACAAAAGTTAAGGATGAAAACATGCTAACTATAACAAAATTAAATTGACAATTTTAGAGAATTAGAAGGTTCAGGATTGATGGCCATAATCTTAAAAATATAAGATGTGCAGATGATAGCAGAGATGGAAAGGAGAATACAGGAACTCCTACAGAAGGTATCAAAGGAAAACGAGAAGAGAGACCTAATCATCAATTATACGAAGTTACCAACAAAAGAAACACTACAACGAAGTGGACGCACCAAAATGAAGCAATTAAAATAATTATCTGGGAAGTGTTTCAACAGAGGTCAGAATATGTGACAGTGAATTCCGAAGGAGCTTTGGAACAGTGAAATATGCCTTCCAAAATATAAGCAAAATATTAAGAAATTTTCGAGTACTGGAGAGTTATCCGATATTGGTTCTCTGCTCTGGAAGTGAATATTATTGTTGACCATGTTTGCCGTAGTCTTTGAATATAGAATCCAGTGAAGTACGTACTGTGTTCAATATCAGAGGTTGGCAGAGAATATTCGGAGAAAGTAGCAGCTGTTAAGTAATTGTTTAGGTCTTCGATATCAGAGGTTGGCAGTGAAGATATTTTTGGAGAAAAACCAAAATGGCTGCCTTTATACACGTCGGATTGAATATTTTGAGCTTTCTGATTGGTTAACCCTTCTATTAGGGAACTATAAAATGAGTCCGCTCATTTTGACTGGCTCACTAGTACATCAGTGTACCCCAAAATTTAAACAAATATAAGACAATCTCATCTCAGATGAAGATGTTATATCGTGGAAAATACGATATAAGCAACTAGGTAATTCCGAGTGGAAAGATTACGCTAAACACAGGAATTAGGTAAAACAAATAACATGGGTTTTATTGTATGGAAAGTACAATGAGTAAGAGTTCTTAATAATAATAATACGGAAAACGGGAGATACGTCAGGGAGTTCCGTAGTGGTACTGCTACTACAATACTTCGTCACGTCTTTTATTTTCTCCTCATTCACGTCTCTTTAGACCGACCAATCACTGTCGGAGTGTGATAGGTTGTTCCACTATAACAGAAGAAGAGACAAGAAGCAAAAGAAATTTGTTTCTACTGGAGTATGCTGGGAATACTATGGACTAAAAATATGAAAACTGCGATCTTATCATCTATATCCTTCTGCCATACAATTAATGATCCTGATGAAATCTTTCACCTTTTGTTCATCACTGGCATCACAGAAATTACATAACTAACAATCACGAATTTCTATCACAAAAATTTGATGCAGACTATGTAAAATATTTGTATCCAAGGACTTTTTAGTGTTTCCATTCTGTTGTAGCATATCTACGGATGAAAATGAGTATGTCCCCATTCATATAATACAGCAGTAAATACTGTATGTTGGTCTGCAGTTGGATATTAATTGTGGAATTCATTTGACTCACTTCTAGCAGATGACTAATTCGTCTACGTTCCACTGACGAATCTTATATGTGTTTTTCATGTCCTAATTATTATCTTACATTACCAAGCTTCGTGTGATTATTCAATTCAGTAACCTTCCCGAGGTTGCAACATATTCCTAATTTAGAACAATATAATTACAGACATTATAATCATGCGTCATACCCAAGGACATTATATTGTTATATTCATTAGAACGATAAAATTACACAATCATTATCATTAATCATATTATTAAAGGACATTATAATGTTTCTATTATTAATTTAGAATTATGAAATTGCATTGTCATACATTATAACATGGGACATTATATTGTTTTCATTCATAACTTAGAACCATAAAATTACGCTATCATTAAAATCATGTATTATATCCAAGGAATATATATTGTTTCTGTTCATAACTTAGAACAATACATTTGCACTGCCATTATCATCGTGCATTATATGCAAAGAGTTTATATTGTTTGCATTCATAAATTATAACAATATAATTACACTGTCGTTATGATCATGCATTTATCAATGGACATTACATTGTTTCTATTAATGACTTAAGACAATACAATTACACTGTCATTATTATCATGCCTTATATCCAAGGACTTTATATTGTTTCCATTCTTAACTTAAAACAATAAAATTACACTGTAATTATCATCATGCATTATATCAAAAAAGACTTTATATTGTTTCCATTGATAATTTAGAACAATACACTTACACTGTCATTATCATGATGTATTATATTCAAGGACTTTATATTGTTTCCATTCTTAACCTAGGACAATACTATTGCCCTGTCATTATCTTCATGCTTTATATCCTAAGACTTTATATTCTTCCAATTCATAACTTTGAACAATGCAATTTCACTGTCGTTACATTCTTGTATTATTACAATGTAAAAATCCGTTCATTTTGCAACATTATGGGAAATTTGGCAAGAAATTAATTATACTCTGTTGCATACATAAAAATATATTGTTAACAAGTAAAAATGAACTCAGTTTTCAGACAGATTAAAAAATTTAACCATAATTTATTTAAATTAATTAGAAAAAAAAACAAGCCTCACTATAGTTTTTGCTTTGATAAAACTTAATTTAACATTATTTACTTTTTCCTGTTAGTAACAAACCAAAAAGAAAACAATGTTTATGTTTTAAAGATTCAAAAAAATATTACTTTCCATAAGATGGCCGAAAAATATCACTAAATTGTCAATAAAATATTATTCAGAGATCCAATTAATGTCCTGTTTTTGCTTTAATAAAAGTTAATTTAATATTGTTTACTTTTTTATCGTAGTTTTCCAGCGGACAAATTTTCCTGTATTCGTGAAATTAGTTTTTTTCAGCAGAGACGTATCAGGGGATTTAATCTTCATGTAAAAATCTGACACCCGAAAAAAAAAAATATCCACTAAAATTTAGTCTTACAAATTTTCTTTTTGTCTGTGATTTAGAGGAGGGGCATATAAAAATAAAAATATTGTCTTAATAACAGAAACTATTATTATAAAAGTGTAGTATCGTCAGCAAATTAGATAGACAAGTATAAATAGAGAACAACTGTCGAACATAGGGTGGCGATGCCTAGCAAACCCGTTTGCTATTCAGGGCACAGAACTGTACTACGACTGCTACTACGCAGAGAGATATGCAATGCATAACGAAAACTATTAATTAATTGAATAAGTATTGGAATTTTAGTTTTATTCCGAAGGGGGGGGGCGTTCTCCCTCCCCCGTTGGGAAACTCTGAAATTAACATGTATCATAGTTTTGGATTGGGGTGGAGACCCTTGCGCCGGCCAGGCTTGGACTAATTTAATATATTTTGTTTGAAATTTGTTTTTGTAAAATAAAGTAAAAAAGAAGAATAAGTATTAAGTTTCGTTTTTAAAATCTGCAATAATGAATGAATAATACAAAGTTAAAATAATTGCACAAAAAATACGGAAATAAATTCAAGAGATCAAAGAATTTTAAAATACATAAATCGTTTGGAAATTATCAGCAGAATTAAAAAGTAAAAACGAACGTGAATAATAATTATTCCCGTTCGTTTTTACTTTAATTTCTTTTTTACTTTAATTCTGAGAATTACGAAACGTTTACATGGTTAAAAATGGATTAGTCGTTAATTATCGTATGTTACAATTCGTAGCATATCTTGTGGAATTTGATAATAGCTCGAGAGAAAAAAAATCAAAAAATTTATTTGATGATACGTAGCTCTTAGTAGGACGACAAATAAGCAGACTCTGAAATTACAGATTGAATCTACGGACTGTCAAGCCTTACACAGATCTTCCAAAGTTTACACAAAAATATTGTGCTTTGGGAAATTTTGGTTATAAATATATAACATTTATGAGAATAAAATACGGATATCTTTTCTTAGGTGTTTATAAATTGTACACTGTTCAATTATTAACGTTAACAACGAAATATTTTAAATTACAAAATTGTACTTGGATTAAACGAAAATTACTTACAGTATAATACATATAACTTATAATACATTCCTTCTTGTCGTTAATTTTGACGGCATGGGCACCATTAGTAAATAAATAATTCATAATTAAACATTAATGAAAACTAACTAATTAATCGTAATGAGATCAATGCTTTTTTGTGTGTAATCTCAATGTTGTTGTGCAAAGATTTGAATCATAGAAATTTCCTGATTGTGATTCTTTAATTGAGAACAATTATTTGAGTTTGGTCTGTCTTCTAGCAGCGAACTTAATACGGATTTATTATTCGGGATTGCTAATTCATTTATGGAAGAAAAGAATTGTATTTTTTTCCTTTGTTTTGTGGCTGCTGCTAGTTAATTTGTAAAGAAAGCATATTTCAAAGAGTTGCTTCTGCCAATTTGATCCCCTTAAAATTCTTTCCACTTAAAACGTAAATTGTGGAAATAGAGAAAGGGACATTGTAGATTGCCTGATCTTTTAACTGACCTGTCCACTCTGGTTTAGATCGGTAGGCAAGATAAGTGCAGGTCACACGAACGGGGTTTCTGCTTAATCGCAACGGCGTTAGCCAAATAATGTTGCGTTTAAATTTCAAAGGTTGAAATGACCACGACTCGTCAGATTATGCATCTCACCAACTCTCTTTCTCTTCTTTTCTCTCGCTCCCACTCTCTCAATCACTGCATTATGATTCTCACTCTTTCTCTCTTAACCCTCCCTATTCACTATCTCGCACTCTCTCTATACATATATGTACTTTTTGTGCACCACTCACCTATGAGTGTCTTACTTTCTCTCTCACTCACAATATGCGTCTCTCCTTCTTTCCCTATACACATATATATATACACATATATATATATATATATATATATATATATATATAAAAAGAGAGCAGAATAGTGCCGCAAACGTTTTTGTTTAATGGATTTATTTAGAAAAATTATGTAAAAACAAAGCATAATATTTTTTCTAAATAAATCCACATTACAAACAAAAAACGTTTGCGGCACCTCTCTTCTCTTCTTTTTAATATACATACTTTTTCTCGTTGGAACCACTACAACATATTTCTTTTTATATATATATATATATATATATATATATATATATATATATATATATATATATATATGAATATATATGAAAAAACAAAAGGAAAACTTATCTGAGATAATTTTTTTGTCCTCTGATGGGCTTTATAAAGACCAAATATTAGGATTTTAGTTTTGCAACAAGTATTTATAAACAAAAGTAAAAATGGAGTTATTTTTTTCAAAATTAATGAATATATATATATATACTGAGAGAGAGAGTGCGATGGATAAATTGTTATCTAAATTACGCAAAAAAGAAAATAAAACTGACATCTCATTTTAACAGATATATTTACCAAAATTATACAAAAATATCTTGAAATACTAAAGAGTAAATTTATCCAATAAAATCACTTCCATAATCCTTGCCTTCAGTTCATCTTTAGTGTTACAAGGAGTTTTGCTGGTCCCTCAACTGCGCCCCACACATAATAATCAAGTGGGGTGCAGTCTTTGGAATTAGATGGACAGATGCAAGGAGTGATGTGGTCGCAGATATTGTCTGACAGGCATGACTGGGTTTTCCTGCCTGTTTAGTACGGTGCAGAATCCTGTTGCCAGACCTAGGGTCTCCCAGAAGTTGCCCTCTTGACTTAAAACATCGCTATTTTCTCAAGGCACTTGATGTAGGCCCCCTTGTTGAGTCTGAGACACTCACCGAATAATTCTGTAATTTTTTCTTATCAGAACGATTAGAGTGAGTTTTACAAGCAACGTACCGTCGTAATCACCATTAGACTCATCCAACTCTTTCCGAATCCTCTGCACTCTCCTCAGATTGACACCCAAAGACTCTGAAATGTTCGTGTTTGAGCTTCCGGATCGATTGCCATTCATTACAGCATGCTGTTTCCAAATTTCTGGCAGTGTGAATTGCATTATGGTATTCTTTTTCTTACAGACGGTGGCCAACTGACCCTACTATACTGTACCGTCGCCAAAAGCAAAAAGAAATAACGCGCGTACGCGAAAGTAAAAAATATAAAATGGTGACAATTTACCCATCGCACCATGTATGTATATATATATATATATATATATATATATATATATATATATATATATAAATGTAAATTTTAAACCATTTTCTTTTATGCTTAGAAATGTGATCTGAGGAACCAGGAAAAAATCATTTTTCGGGGAAATAAAATATAATTAATGGACGCTTAAGTTTGTCTGTTTTTTAATTAAACTTACACACACACACACACACACACACACACACACATATATATATATATATATATATATATATATATTAGTAAAAAAACGCACTCTCTTAAATTTTCAAAAAAAAAAAAAAAAATCAACCTTAGCGTTGCAACTACACGCTCCAAACGTTTTATCCGTTAACAATAACACATTTCTAAAAAAAAAAAAAACATATTTGGATTCGCATTTAATCTTTCGTCTCCGATGCTACCTGGATTTACTAGAACAAAATTTCCATGCCTGAGGATGACTGTATGTACAGTTGAAAGTACTAGCACATTAAAATAGGCCTTATATAGCTTGTAGTTATTAAAAACAAGGATTATAACATTCATCGAGTGGTTCGTAGCAACTTTAAAATTTTGTTTGCGAAGAGATTTCGCCATTTTATATCATTAACTTTACTATTCTAGTTTTTGTATGAATGATTCATTGTAATAATATATATATATATATATATATATATATATATATATATATATATATTAGTCAGTACAATGTAATCTTTCAAAAAACAAAATATACTTTTCTGAAAATTTATTTGAAAAATATTAGATAATTTAAAGTTTAATTAATCTGATTTGAAACAAATATTACTTAATTTTTAAAATATACATACATATAGCTTTTAACACAGAAATATCTGGTCTATTAACAAATTGTCAACCGGAGGTTTATCTAATTTTTTCTACGTGGATGTATCTGAAAAAAAGAATAATCGAGGAATATAACGTGAGCGATGTTTTTATGCAATTCTTAGCTACCCAGTAATCTAAAAAAATTAAGAAAATATCCTCCGTAATGTAATGTTTATTGAATTTTAGTTACTTTGACTTTAAATTTACTGTAGTTACTGCTCTTATTTTTGATAATGTCATGCATCGAGGACCGTCTTTAAAAAAATTGGCACGTAGAACTAGAACCGTCTACCCCAGTGGGCGAAATATAGGGATCAGTTCGACATTCCAACCACCTGAATAAGGCTGGAGCGTACAACGGCCGAAACGTTGTAATAAATATGGCCGCAAAGATGAGGACAATAGTCCGAATAATGTAAATAGTGTAAAAATTGGCACGTTTATACATATACGAAAATTTTTAAAATGTTGGGGGTTATTGAATTGTAGTAATCTTTTAAATTTATGATTATTAAATATAGATTTTATTTAATAACAATATCACCTCATCGGTATAAATTAATACGGAATTTTAAAAGATTTAAAATTTTATATATTATTCTAATTCAAATTAAAAAAAAAGAAAATAATTCTTTTAGAAATTAATTATTCCTCGAAAAAAAAGTTTTTTTCTTAAGAAAATAGTATCCATAACATATCTTATTCATAAAAACAAAATAAAAACTTTTCTAATTAAATCATGTCTTTGTTTTATTGCATTTTTATTTTACTATTTAGAGCAGATTTTCGGTCGAAAAGAAAAATTAATGATTTCAATTCTCCAAGGGGTTCTGCGCATGACTAGTATAAACATTAAGCCGTACAAAAAAGATTTTCACGAAATTTCATAAAATTAAATAGGTGGTCGTAAGAGATGCAAAAAGAAAATGTTTTCACATGATTCTCTAAAGAAGAAACATTTCTAAAATAATTCAATTCTTTTGTGAATAACTTGTTAAAGATTTATAAAAATCTGGCAATTATTTGATGTTTTTACAAGAATTTCTAAATTAATATATTTTGAACGGCAAAAAAACGCTAAAATTTTATGTACTAATCTTTGGTTTCCTGCTGACGGAAGAAAAACAAAATTTTTAACCAAAGTTTTGAACCTTTTAAAAAGGAACAAAGGATACAATTTGTTAATCAAAAATTCCTTTGCTCTTCCCTACATAAAGATTTTGACGATAAAATTTTGTTTTTATTAAGTTTGGGCTACTTTTTCATCATGTATGTTCATTTTTAGTGGATTTTGAGGTACCTATACATACATATATATATATATATATATATATATATATATATATATATATATATATATATATATATATATATATAGGAAAAGGTTATAGTTGTTCCAACGAGAGAAAAATGTATATTAAAAAAAGAGAGAAACCGTAAACGTTTCTGGTTATAATATGGATTTGCTTTAGTGTATATATTATATTTTATTCTTCATATTTTTGCTACACGCGTTTCCGGTCTCGTGAGCTTCTTCAGGCAAATAAAAGGTACCAATTTTTAAAGGAATAAATTTTCCTTACGTTCCTTTATTCTTTCATTATTCGTTTTCTGTATTTGTAGTGAGCCTTGATCTCATTTCTGGACTGTTGGCAAAAGTGAATTTCTGCTTAAGTGGTAATAAAATCATTAAGTTTGGTCTGAGTGGTGGTGATGATAGATGTGTTGATAAGAGATGTTTTCCTATCCCTACGTTACCCTTGAGACTGTCAAATCTATTTCCATTTTTGTGTATCGTGTGTGCGTGCGTGTCCCCGTCAGCTTGCATCAAATTATTTTATCTTTATTCTCACATTACTTTACCTCTATTCGGCCTAATTTTTCTTCGTATACGCACCCGATCCCCGTAGTTTGTTTACATTTATTTTTCGCGCAATTGTTATTTTCTTTTAAAATCTCCATATTTTATGATCCCTTCATATAAAGTCACTCTTAAAAGATATTAGGAGTCCAGAACTATATAATATTTCGAATACGTCACAGTACGTGTTCTAGAAAAAGAAAAAAAAACAACATATAGCGTTCCAAGCGATTTGACAAGAAAGTGACAGAGCCCGACATCGTTGGAAAGTGTCTGAAAAAAACATAGCATCAGTTGACCCAATCCATTATCAATTACACCACCCACACATCCAAAGTTACAGCACCTGGTATTTCCAAGCGGTCACCCATCTAACTAGTGACGTTGCTTAACTTCGGTCATCGAACGGGAACCTGTGTTTCAAAGTGATGTAGCCGTACTTCATACCACCTGCACATCCAAGCTTACAACACCTGGTATTTCCAAGCAGTCACCCATCTAGCTGCTGACCAGTTTGGACGTTGCTTAACTTCGGTGATCCTAAGGGAATCGGTTTTTCTACGTGAGGTGGTCGTAAGGCTTACTGCTCACGCATCCAAGCTTACAGCACCTGGTATTCTCAAGCTACTGACCAGGCTGGACGTTGCTTAACATCAGTGATCGTATGGGAACTGGTTTTTCTACGTGGTGTGGCCGTAAGCCATACTACGCACACTTTCAAGCTTATAGCACCTGCTATTCCCAAGCATGGAACCAGGCTGGAAGTTGCTTAACTTCAGTGATTTTACGGGTACCGGTGTTACAACATGATGTGGCCGTAAGCTAACTTGTATATACTTTGAAAACTTTTTCTAAAGAGGCGTGGCCTTCCCACTTTAAGATTCGCGTTACACAATTTTCTTCCCTTCTTTGCACTCTCCCTAATCTGTCTTTACGAACCCGGCTAGTATCGTGAAAATCCTTAACTGTTTGACATTTCATCTCCAAATGCTGACATTCCCTCCGTGCTGAATCGAGTTAATTTCTTTAACAAATTGTTGAAGTCGTCGATTTGGTAATGCGCCTGTTTTGACTTCAATTAAGGAAGCAATTTCTTTTATTTCTATGTTTGCTTTGTTTCCAGGACAGTATTGATTTCTTGAAATGTATTATCAAACAGATTTAATTAGAAATTTAATTAAAAAAAGGACGGAAATACTTTCCAGTTCGTGCTTACCTGACAATCCGCATTTAATTAAAATCTTTTTTGCTTCTTTCTTTTAATGCTTATGATTATTCCAGTAATACATAAAGCATTTTAAAATAATTAATTAGCTTTTTCCCATTGGGCTTAAATTAAAAAAAAAAAATAATGGCGTCCCCCTTCAGGCTGTAGTCGATCATGGCTTTCCACAGTTTTCTTTATTATCTGTCATTTGCTATTCATTTCATCAGCTTGTTCATAAAGATAAAGAAATGGTTACCTGCTGCCTTCTACACGATTTTGAATCCAGAATTTTCTTTCGTTGATGACAACCAAGGAAAATTGAAACCAGAGTTATCCGTCTCTTAAATTGGATGTCAACCAAGGCTAGATGAATCTATTGGCCTTCTATTAAACTGGATTATGTCACGAAAGATCATCATAATAAAGCGAGGTTCAGTTACCTCTTCAATCCCCATTAAAATTTTTTACCAAATTTATATTTTCTGGCTATATTTTCGTATCTGAAACGTAAATAGACTAATTTATAAGGACGTAATAAATTTTTTAATCCGAAATTTTTTCTTCTATATAATAAATGCAAATGTCAGTGTGTCACTAAGTCACACTTTTTCAACTTTATTCCTAGAGGACGTCGCCCAATATATTTTACCATTTTGGAATCAGGCCGATCCCGTGAGTAAATTAAAACATTCCGGGTCGGATCTGGACACGCAATTCTAAAATTTTGGATTCACAAATTTTCATTACCGCAATTATTTTCGGCGATTTTTTAAGTGATTTTTCGCGATGTAGACTCGACTGTGAAATATGGAGCCACAGCTCAACACGCTAAGTTTTGTTGCTGTGGATTCGGTAGCAAGTACTTTTTTTACGGGGTGAATTTGCTAGCCAACCAATTTCTCTATACCAGGCTAGAGCTAAAATGGATATCACACGTAATGACATAATTAAAATGTTGATGTTCCACACTACTTCAAAGAAAAGGTTAGGAAGGAAACTCCCCATCAATACTGGAAAGAGCGATAACAGCTACTGGACTTGAGAAGAGAAAATAATGACATAATCAAGATGTTGATGTTTCACACTACTTCAAAGAAAAGGTTAGGAAGGAAACTCCCCATCAATACTGGAAAGAGCGATAACAGCTACTGGACTTGAGAAGAGAAAATAATGACATAATCAAGATGTTGATGTTCCACACTACTTCAAAGAAAAGGTTAGGAAGGAAACTTTCCCCCTTCAATGCTTGTAAGTACGATAACTACTACCGGATTTGAGAAAACTTTTCTTGAAAAAATAGTTTTAAGAGAAAGATTTTATAAATTCCAAGCAATAGCCGTACTGGCTGCTCGGTCAATGAATGCTGAATGTTTCCCCATGAGCAAATGGCTAATATTACCATTAAAATTACCATCACAGCGAAGCAATCCTAAGAGAAATAGAAGTCTTATCAGGATTTATTATTGACGGGTGCAATCCTAATGAAAATGACAGCGATACAGAAAGTAACCTGTGAGAACTCCTATACAAAGTAGTAAAGAAAAGCGGGAAAAAGGACTAATCATAAATTGTAAGAAAAATTTATGATTGAAAGCAAAAGGAGCAACCAAAATGCGTGCTATGAAATTTAACTGTCAAAATCAACCAAGTAGAGAAATTTCTATATCTTTGAAGTGTTTTAACAGACTACCGAACATATGACGCCTATACCCGAAGTTACATTGGAATAGTGAACGCGACCTCCCAAAAGCTAAAAAAAAAGTATTAAATACAGGAAAATTTCGTTAGGAACGAAGAGAGTACTGAACACTTATGTAATATTAATTTCTCTCACAGACGTGCCGTCGCCTCCCTCTGTCTTTTTTACAAATACTTTCATGGTAACTGCTCCAAGGAGCTGCTTTCGCTGGTTCCCAAACTTCATGAATTTAAGTGTTCTAATAGGCTAGCATCTTGCTCACACCCTTTTACTGTCAAAACTGTTAAATGTAGCCGTCTCTTCTACTCCAATAGCTTCATGTCTCGCACCTCTCACCTGTGGAACTCCCTCCCCTCTTCATGTTTCCCTGATAGCTATAATCTCCAACTATTCAAATGTAATATCAATCGACATCTCCAGATGCCCTGATCTATCCCCTATCCTTGTCTTCATCCTTTCCTCTATCACTCTTATTTGCTCTCACTCTAAATCTCTGTAACCCCTTGCGTGCTAGTGGCTTCCCGCCTTGCTTGGGGTGAAACGCTTTAAAAAAATTAACTTTAACTAATTAATTTCTTCGCATATGAACAGGAGATGAGGCATTAGGTACATGGTTCTACAGAAGGATATTCGGAATATCATGGATGGGTTATGGAAGCAAGGAGGAAGTTTGGAAGAAAATGGAAACAAAAAGGATACAGAATATTGTTTAAATAACGAATTGAATCTACAGTGAAATCTGCTCCGCACGTATTGAAATATTTTCGCTGGACTACTAAATTTTATTAGAGCAATAAAAGCAGACATATTAAAAAGCAATTCCTAACAAGAAAGAAATGAATTCATAACAAAACAGAGGCGGTAACAAAAATATATATTACCATAAAGTGGTAATATAAAAATATAACAACAGTCAAAAAAAATTAAATCATTTCATCGGTCCTTCCTCATCAGGGCAAAAACCGAGGAAAATTTATGCGCAGCGACTTAAAAATATACAACACCAGACAAATGTCATTTCTAAGAAAACGTAACATTAAAGGCTAATTACCTTTACTCCCATTATCCAATCATTTTACTCACAAAGAAGTGGCTGGTCGGGCTTAATGTATACTATATTTTTGCGCTCGGTTTTTGCTCTTATCAGAGATAACAAATATTAGTTGTTTAGTTGTTTTATAATCGTTGTCATATTTTGGTATTACCAGAGTTACACGCCCAATGACAAAGCCAAAATATTAGTTCTTAATTAAAAATTCCTCAAGAAGCCAATACATTGCTGAAGGGAGTTAAATACTCTTAACACCGAAAGCTCACTCTCTCTCTCTCTCTCTCTCTCTCTCTCTATATATATATATATATATATATATATATATATATATATATATATATTTAGGCAGCAATCCTTCCTTTTATGCATGTTTCATTAAAACGACAGACAAGGTACTACGGTTGAGCTTTTTTTATTTAATTTTTCTTGTGTTCTGACAAGAGCTTTCTTTTCTGGACAAAGAGTGTGTAAGAACTGTCCGAATGTTCTGTGTTTCCGAGCGCTTTCGGCTATACCTTTAACCATTATCAAGGATGATTCAATTATCAGCTTAGTAGAGTGTGTGTGTTCTGTGTATGTTCAGTGTGTGGTAGCGATGTTTTTAGTGTGTGGTAGTGATGTTTTAGTGTTCTATGAACAAAGCCACAATGTGCTAACCGTATTCGGAAACTAAAAACATCACTTTTCAAAGCTTAAATATTAAATGTTTATAACAATCGTTATCAAATGTTTCCTTAACTTTCAACTTACACCGGCTACAGCAGTCCTCAATTGGTTTTACGTAATCTACCCTTTTCACCACACGCCAGAATGTCATTCCTCCCCTTTCCAAGACTCTCCGTCTCAGAATTTGCATTTCAAATAATATGCATATATTAATGAAAATCTTCATTCTTTTCCGTATTACTATGTATACATTTACATGGATTATTTTTGTAGTGGCAAAAGGCACAAGAGCTAGCGGAAAGAAAACCCAGCATGGCCCCTCAGTTGCGCGGACCGATGCACATTGCACCTTGTGCTGCCTTGGGGAGTTCTAAAGTTAAAATTTTGAGTTTAACAATCTGTGGAAAAGACATGTGTCCATTTTTGTCTCAGTTTAGTCAGATTTCCAGCCTTTGGTTGCAGTCGGTCGAAGCGAGGATAAACTCTGAATTTCAATCCGTGGAGAAGTCTGCGGGAAACCATATTATTATTTTTTTTCCAGGAAATAATAGCAATACGCATCTAATAAAAATACAATCCCCTCCGTCCTGAAGGGAATGACATTAAAACATTTTTCACTTAACTGCATGCCAACCATTGGAAGATGTTGGTCTGGTTAACTCAGAAGAAATTTAGACAGGAACTTAAAATAATTTGCCACACTTGCCAAGGATCTCTGAATAAATGTTCAGCTTGGTTCAGATGCTCGGCCTCTCGTCGTCCGGTGCTGAAGTAGTAGATTTCAAATATTGATTTTATACACAATTATTTTCGTTTTTAATGCCATTTCCTTTCAAAGCGTAGACGATTATGACTCTCCAAAGATTTGTCTTCGTTATCTGTGAATTGCCATGACTTCTTGGGAAATATATTGGATTAATTTCCGTTACCTTCTCCACAGATTCCTTTTCTTATTATCTGTGAATTAACATTACCTCTTTGGAAAGATAGTTGTGTTGTTTCCCGTTGCTTTCTCAGTCGATTCCTTTTCTTTATTACCTGTGAATTGATATGATTTGTGAAAATTAGTGGAGTCGTTTCCCATTGCCTTCGATACGGTTTGAAAGCAACACTTTTCTTTCTCTTACACATGTTACCGCCCAAGGAGGGACAGCCTCGTCTCTCTTGCTATTTAACCCTGTTGAAGCTTAAATAAGCATGGAATAATACAACACAAAATGTACGTTAACAAAATGTATTGAAACAAAGAATAGGTACACAATATTTACAGTTAGTTTGGTATATTCTTGGGAAGACTGTTCCTGCATAATGGGTTGACTAAATCGCAGTCGGGCAGAGTCTCTGGATTCAATTTCTTAATCTCTACTATCTTCCCCGTCTTCCGGTACCAACCCATATTTATATGGTCGGTAGTCCGCTTATGTAAATTAGGTGTATCATACACAACAAACCCATAGCCGGGCGAGAAGAGATGGATTCATGCCTTTTCCGAGTGCATTAGTGTTCACCGATGCCGCTTGACACGTTGATATCCGTTACACTGCCTGCATGTTCAATCCTTGTGTTAGGGTGCTTAAATTTATGCGATATTAAATCGATCTCTTCAAGAGCAACGCTTGGCGTCATTTAAACAAATAAGGTTAATCTCTTAAATAACAGGAAAATAATCTTCAATGACGAGAAGCAAATAAAAAAACAAAACATGGTCCTCAAAAGTATAAAGGGAATTGTACTGGCAAATATGAGAGGATTTGCTCACCTGTCATGTTTTGTTAATCCGGGATTTTTGACAAAATGGTTTTAGATTCTGTTTGTTTAAATAATTGGAAAGTACCCGGATGTTATTTGTTTCTTTTTTTCTTCTGTTTTTTTATTTATTTTTCCATTATTTTTTTGCTTTTCTGTTGAAGTTCTTGTAATCATTTGTAAAGCTGGATCATCTCGTATAGTATAATATAAACACGAGGCTTAAATCTCTCTTCCGTAACATTCAACCCAACTTCGTCAATTAATGGCAGCCAGTGTGGTTGTGTGGGTGTGAGTGGCCCTTCATCCGAAACGTGGGCCATACATTCTTGTTTGAGAGAGAGAGAGAGAGAGAGAGAGAGAGAGAGAGACTTTGCCTCTCGAGTCGGTGTTTATATATCTTTCACTCTCATGTTGGTTATTCTCATAGTCTACCCTTCAACTGGTTTCCTTAATGGTCTGGTGCGACATTGAGTGCAAAATCTATTCTAGTATTATCTAAGGTGAGACACATGCTGGCCACTCCTATCCGAGTATGTCTGCCTACTAGGACGGCTAGCCAATCCTTGTTGCGGACGCCTGTTCAGGCATATTTTGTTTGTTGGACACCCACAGAGCCCATCTGTGATTTATACTGCATCTATGCCGAGCAGACCTTAGGTACAGTTTCTGGAAGAGGGTGCATTATCTGGCGTGATCAACAGACTGAACAAGGCCAGCACGCTCAAACTCTCGGTTACGATGACTTGCGGATTCGTGCTGGCACAATGATCAAAAGAATTCCGATTACACAATTTCACTCACATGACTTGGATCAACCCATGGAATGGTTTTCAGACATCTTTTAAAGGTGCCGCACATTTGGATCATCTTCACAGGCAGATAAAATCAAGATGTCACCTTCCTGACAAATCAACTATGGTGAGATTCGAACCAGAGTCTCATAGCAAGAAAGCCAACGTTCTAACCACTAAGGTCCGCTCGGCATAGTTGCAGTATAAACCACGGGTTGATTCTGTTGATGTTGAACAAACAAAAATGTGCATGAGCAGGCGTCTGCAACAGGGATCGAAAACCGTCACTGTAGATAGAAATACTCGAATACGAGCGGCCAATACTACACACTAGTTTTATGTAAATAGTAAGAGACATCTTTGTTTTTTTTGTTTTGCCATTCGGACAAGCATTTTCATCTTGGTTATTATACACTCAACATTTCGATCGTTTCACACTCCGGTCTTCTTCAAGAGGTATGTCATCATACCCGGTAAACTTCTTGGAATTTCAAAATGAACACTTTATTCAATTCACGAGGAGCGACTGTTCTTATTCCGCTTTTCACTTTTATGGGACATTTTGTAATATAAAGCTAGCTACTATTCGTCCATGCTTTGAATATTGCAGTCACATCTGGCCTGGTGCTTCTGCTGTCTAATTAGAGATTCTTGATAAAATAGAAAGAAGAATCTGCAACTATATTGGTCTTGACCTGGCATGTCGGTTTCAATCACTTTCCCACAGTGCATATTCTATAAACATTTTAATTAAAATCTTTTTGTTTTCATTTCACCCCAATCAAGAAAATAAAGCCACTAAGACACTATGGATTTCTGAGTGTGAAAGAATAAAACTAAAACAACTAAAGGTGAGAACAATAGAAGAAGAATAATCAAGAAGATAGCAATTGGCATTGCATTTCAATTTTTGAAGATCAAAATTGGCTGGAAAGCATGTAGCTGGAAGAGAGTTCCAAGAGAGGTGCGACAAAAAAGAAACGCCGAACATAGAAGTTACGGTTACATCTAGCCAATTCAACTGTAAACTGATGAGACGTCGTCGCCAGGCAAGTATTACGCTAAAGTTCATAAAGTCTTGGTACCATAGCGTAGGGTTTATACGAACAATTACCATGAAAGTATTTATAGAAAAGACACTGGGAAGCCACATTTCTACAGCAATGGAAAAGTGAGTGAAGCCGAGAGTTCAGGTCAGGATGAATAATATTGCTGATTTTTCTTTGGATTTTATCAAGAATCTCTAAATATATAGCAGAATCACCGGATCATATATGGCAGGAGTGTTAATATCTGTTTTGATGAAGTTAGCTCTTTGGTATGTCGACTTTCATTGCAACACAAGATTGGCATACAGGCCTCATCATTTTACTGCTGAAATTGCAAAATGTAACCGTAAGTTCTATGCTAATGGTTTCTTCACTCGCACTCTTCCAGCTTCTTGCTTACGAGTCAGATTTGATTTTCAAAAATTTAAAAGCAATATAAATCGTTATCTTCTGTTTTTCTTAAAACTTGTTCTTATATTGTTCTCTCTCCTTAATAATGTTTTTTTCTCGTATTTTCTCACATTCTCCCTTGCGTTTTAGTACCTCGACCTCACAAATTTAATCGCAGTACTAGATTGGCGCCTAGGTTTCATCATTTTACTGTTCTACTATTTACAGTTCTCGCTTGTGATCACTCTTCGAGCTTCCCGCTTTCCTGTTAACTAGGATCTTCGGAAAATTAAATGCAACATCAATCGTTTTATCTTCTTGAACCCTGGTCATTTATTGTCTTCTCTCTCCTCAATAACGTTTTCTCAGTTTCTTTTGCTCTTAGCAACGCCATATGCCTTAGTGGCTTTATCGCCTTGCTTGGGGTGAACTGATTAAAATAAAACGATTAACAAACTTCTTTAAGACAAAGGGAAATCGTTTTCTATCCTCACAATCTTCACAGTCCACCTCTGTAGTCCCTGTTTTTAAGAACTTTGGAGACCCTTCTGACCCCTCTAACTACAGCCCTATCATTCTCCTACCGCTTTTTGACAAAGTCTTTGAGACTTTGATCAATGCCAAAATGGCTAAGCATCTTACCTCTTACGATCTACTCTCTGACAAACAATAAAGATTCCGTTTTGCCCGATCTATAGCTAATGTGATTACGGCCATAACTGAATATATATATTAAGCTCTTGATAATAACGGCGAAGCTTGAGCTGTGGCTCTAGAAATCTCGGATCCGTTTGACAGGGTTTCGCTGGTTTTCTACGTAAGCTTCAGGGCTACGCTATTACAGGACGATTATTTGATTTAATCCAACCATTCATATCAAAACGTGAAACGAAGGTCGTTCTGAACAGGTTCTCTTCCAGATTCTTTCATACGAACGCGGGTGTTCCCCAAGACTCTATCCTGGGTCCTACACTGTTTCTGAACTTCATCAATAATCTTCCTGATGTCATCAGTTCCCAAGTAGGCATCTATGCAGAGGACACTGTCATTTATTTCTGTCTCAATAGTAAACCCATCAAAGTTGACTGAAGTTAAACTGGCCGCTGCTCTCGAAAAGGGCCTTCAATCAGTGGTTAAGTGGGGCAGCAAATGGCTTGTAAATGTTAACGCCTTCAAAACTCAAGTGGTCTCATTTAACCATTACAGATGCTCGACTCCGGTACAGCGTCTTCCTGTGCCTTCTTGGCCAAATGTTTTCGACTGACTTGTGGTGGAACAACTACATTGAATCAGTAGCTGCATCTACTGCAAGAAAACTTGGGTCAGTGTGCCGTGCCAGAGTACATCTTACACATGTACAGATCTACCATTCGTCTGTGCATTGAATACTGCTGCTATATCTGGTCTGGTGCCCCTTCTGTTCATCGCGAGTTTCTTGATAAAATCCAAAGAAGGATCTGCAATGTAATCGATCCTGGCATCTCGATTTCAGTCATTTTCTCACCGACGTAACGTGGCTTCCGTCTGTCTTTTCTACAAACATTTTCATGGCAACTGCTCTGACTACATGAATTTAAGTGTGCTGACAGAGTGGCATCTCGGTCCCACCCTTTTACTGTTGAAATAGTTAAATGTAACCGCCATCTATACTCCAACAGCCTCTTCTCTTGCACTTCCTGACAGTGGAACACCCTTCCTCTTACTTGCTTCCCTGATAACCATAATCTTCAAAAGTTTAAATGCAACGTCAACCACCATCTTCTGTGGACTTGAACCCCGTCCATCTTATATCCATTCCTTACCTCTTACCTATACCCAGTCTTTTCTTTCATTTTAACTTTCTTTAACCCCCCTGCGTGCTTGTGGCAGTCCCGCCTTGCTTGGGGTGAAATGCTTAAAAAAACTTACCCTTTGAATAAGGGGTTCGGTCGAAGTTCTGAAAAGATTACGGGATACGAAGGGGACACTTTTTGGGGGCAAATAGCAGCGCGTTCGGTTTTTTTTTTCCATTTGATTTCTCTTTTTTTCTGCTTATCCACCTTTCGACAAAACCCGTTGTCGCGATACTGTTACACCTACTGGGCAAATATCTTCATTTCAACGAATACATAATTTTTAGAGTTTATCAATATTTTTCCCGAACGACATTAAATTCGGATTTGCTGCTGAAATCAGCGAATTGTTCTGATCTAAATTTCCGGTGCTTGATTACATTTTCCGGTCGATTGACATAAATGACCTCGTCTTTTGTCAGTGTAGGGGGATTTGGACTGATTTGTTCTTGTTAGACAGATAATCTTATTCGTATTATTTTCATTGTCATTATTGTATTCGCTCATGTAGGTCCTTGAAGATCAATGCGAATTGACGGCCTTTTGAAGCTCGTATGATCAATACAGGCGGCCTACCCGCTTTCTGCATTTTATTAACGATCTGCCTAGGAACATTCTCAGATCATTAGCAAACATCTATGCAGATGATATTACTGTTTATCAAAGTAATTGCAACAATCAAGGTAAATCGAACGCTTACAGCCTATGTCTAATCTGATATCGCTCAAATAGTTCAATGGGGTAAAAAATGGCTTGCTATTTTCAGTATCTTAAAATGTAGGTTTTTCTCAAATGGTTCTAATTGAAGACTGAGAAGTAGTAAGCCTCTCCAATCTGCAGCACCACCCTTCAGTATCACAAACACCAGCAACACTGGGGTCTGTAAAAGACCAAAGCTACCTGATTTCCAACTCATCCAATCTCGATTTCAGCTTTCATTTTAATTCAAAACCTTACTCTATCAACGCAACTTCCGTAGACGAATTGTTAAAGGCACGTTTCGGCAATAGAAGCGATTTCTTTGATGGTAATGGCGATACAAGTTCGGTTCCTGCCGGTGGCACAAATTTTCTTCAGTCGGACTTCTCAGTTTAAACAAGTTGTTATTCATTTCACTGTTTTAAGAAGAAAACAAAACAGTGCTGGAAACTCGAATATATATGTACCTAGTAAAAATAACGTTGTTAGTAATAAAGAGATAATGTTGGATAAAAATCTATTCTTTCTCTCTCCCCTCACATAGACACAACACATGTGTGTGTTTGTGTGTGTATAGGATATTCTTATTCATTCATATTACCACATCATGCATATAAATGTATATGTCGATTTTGTATAATATAAAACATTTACAAAGAAATATATTTGATGTAAAACCGTACATACGTACACCAGTCTGATAATGTGTAAGGTTATGATAGACATACTAAAAGATAGATAGATAGATAGATAGATAGATAGATAGATAGATATGCTAGAAGATAGATAGACAGACATGCAAGAAGATAGCTATACTAGAAGATAGATATGCTAGAAGATGGGTAGATATGTTAGAACGTAGATAGATAGATAGATAGATAGATAGATATGTAAGAAGATAGTCATCCTAGAACTAGAAGATACATATACTAGAAGATAGATAGATAGGTAGAAGGGAGATAGATAGATAGATATGCTAGTAGATAGATATGTTAGAAGATAAAACAGTCATACTAGAACTAGAAGATAGATATACAAAAAGATAGATAGATACATGAATAGATAGATATGCTAGAAGATAGAGAGATAGATAGGTAGAAGATAGATAGATAGACAGCCAGACAGACAGATAGCCATACTAGAAGATATATATGTTAGAAGATAGATAGACAGTCATACTAGAAGATAGATAGATAGATAGATAGATTCATTCATTCAAGCATGATTTATTGAATAATCTAGATATATATCTATTTATTTTGTATTATATGAGAGCATTTTTTCTTGATCAGTTTCGTACTAAGTAAGTTGCTGTTGCCTATTTCAGGCGCTGTGAGCTTCCAGGGTTTGTGCACTGTAAAAAGAGAAATCTTGTCAACATTTCAGGCAGCATCTCTGAGATATGGTCTTCTCTCAAACGATGAAACACTGATTCATGCAATGCGAGAAGCTGCTGCCTGTCGGATGCTCTTACAGTTGCGCGTTATGTTTGCTGCCCCGTGCTCGTATACGGACCCTACACATGCTCTTCACCTGTGGATTGCTAACAAGGAATTCATGATTGAAATTTTTTTGAAACCAAGTTTTTAATGCAGACCATGCAGAAAACATGGCACTGCACTCAACTGATGCAACTCTGGTACAGAATGGCATTAATTGTTTAGAAATTAGAGTGCCTGAACCTATTTGAGTACCGCAGCTTGACCATCGTGAAAACCCCGATTATCCAGGCATTGCAACCCTTACTAATGTACAGAGACTGATAGCTAATGCGGTGTTTGAATCTGTAGATAAGAAAAGGAGAAGTGAGGTGTCCCAAAACTCCTGTTTCTATGTAGATGCACCAGGAGGTTGTGGTAAAACCTATATGTTTAATACCATAAATTCATACCTGCAATGTGTGCAATGGTGCTTGGACAGACATTGCCTCTACACTACTATCAGGTGAAAAGACTATCCATAGTTTGTTCAAATTGCCTGTCCCACTCACGAAGGCCTGCGTTTTTAATGTAACAGCCACTTCAGACCATGAAAATTATTTACGAAATCTGGATTTGACCATCTTGGATGAGGCTTCTATTTCCCTTCATTTGCACTTCATGTTATTGGTAAAGACTTGTGAGATATCACTGGCATTGTTGCTGTTTTTAGTGGTAAAATTGTGCTCTTTGGATACTTTAGGCAAGTTTCTACCGATATTGCCAAGAAAAAGCCATGAGGTAATCATTGAAATCTGTATTAAAAAAATTTTCTCTATGGCTTATTTTCATCCAATACAGACTAAGCCAAAATCATAAGGACAACAGCAGATCAAAGTGAATTTGCAACAAGGCTCTTGCATCTTAGCAATGGAACATCAGCAGTTTCACAAGACCCTAATCTTGCTATTGATGACATAGAAGTGCCTCAAATTTCATGCATTGACGGCTCTCTGGTGGACGATATCTTTAACAATACATTTGAAGAAGACAGGAAGAAGAGAGTAATTATTTCGCCAAAGAACTCCTCTTGATCAATGAAGAGCTTTCCAGGTGGCTGCTGCACCTGTTATAGTACAGATAAAGTTTAGACAGATGATCCTACTGAGGCTGAGCGCTACCCACTTGAATTTCTAAACTCTTTGACACCATCAGAAATTCCTCCTCATCAATTGAGTTTAAAACCCGATTCAATAGCAATGCTTCTTCGTAGCATTTCTATCCAAAATGAACTCTGCAATGGTACAAGACTGGAAATGGTGATCATGCATCAAAATTCAACTGAGGCTTCATTGATTAGTGGCTCACTAATTGGAAGACTTGTCCTCATCCCCAGAATAAAGCTGGCTCTAAGCGACTCTAACTTGCTATTCACTTTGGAGAGAGGCCAATTTCTTGTCCGTTTCTCATATGCCATGACTATTTACAAGTCACAGGGGCAGACATTTGAGAAGGTGGGATTGATCTTACCTCAGGCAGTGTTCAGTTATGGGCAATTGTATGTGGCATACTCTAGAGCTCGCAAACTCTCAGATCTAAGGGGTAAGGTGATCGAGACAGACAGACAGACAGACAAGGAAGGAGAAGAGGGCAAACTGTTACGAAGAACATTGTCTGCCGAGAGGTACTGGCTTGAAGCAGTGGAGTGTTTTCAGAAATTCTGGAGACCCTTGATTTATATGTACACACACACATACACACACACACACACACACACACACACACACACACACACACACATATATATATATATATATATAGAGAGAGAGAGACACGTAGTCAAATTAATAAATTAAAAGCTTAAAAATGTTCACTTGCTTGTTGATAAACTACATTTTCTAATTAATTGTATATGTTTCGCAAATATATTTTGAATAAAGTGACAGTATTTTATATTTTTAAACCCTTTTGTATCTGGTCTTAAGATTTTGACCAGGGGTGTATATATATATATATATATATATATATATATATATATATATATTAAATGAATATCTACATTTACATATATAGGTCTATTGTTTTCTGTATTCATATTGGAGGAAACTGGCATGGCTATATGTTGGGTGGCTCCACATTCTCATACACTGAAATATATGCATATATGCGACCATATACATGTACACAGACGCGCGCGCGCACACACACACAGACAAATACACACACACACACACACACATACATATATATATATATATATGGTTTGGTTTGTTTTGTTTTACGGCATATCAACCTCAATGAGTCATTTAACATTTTATTTTGTTGGTAATATTTTTCTTTTGTCAAAAATCTATTTTTGTTAATATTTTTTTCCTCAAAAATGTATAGGTGGTAATATTATTTTTTCAAAAACGTATAGCCAGCAGCACTATTCTTTCAAAAAAACGTATAGCTGGTAATATTTTTTTCAAAAATGTACAGCTGACAACATTATTTTTTCAGAAGCGTATTATCAGAGGCCTTTGCTGTTGGACGTAGTTTATCGTCATACCCAGGATGCGGATGTAGTTTATCGGCATACCCAGGACGAATATATATATATATATATATATGAATAAAAATTAGCTGACGCGTTTTGCCCTCTGACGGACTTTGTCAAGGCAAATCCATCAGTGGATGAAACGCGTCGGTTAAGTATAGTTTTTCCTCTTGTCTTTTTTATTCATTTTGTCTCGTCTATAGATACGCTTCATCTGAGAATATTTATAGCCACACACACACACACACACACACACACACACACACACACATATATATATATATATATATATATATATATATATATACTAGCACCATGGCCCGGCGTTGCCCGTGTTTGATTCAAAAATCGTACGACTCATACAGTAATCGCTATACTTGACTTAAAATATTTTTGCCCTTCTTTGACTTTAAAGGAGTGCCCTTTGCCGTGCTGATGTTGCTATATGCCTTACTTCTTGCCTATCTCACACTGCGAAATTTTTTAAGCTCTATACTAAACATTAAATCTGTTACGAAAAAAGAACTAAACAAAATGAACACAAAACAATCAGCTAGTTTTTAATCCCTCCCATAAAAGGACTCGTAACTGGAAAAACCGAATGAGAAAAGAATGTTAACAACAAATACTTTTCCACATCCAACACAGTTCTGCGGAATCAGAATCAACGTTGAGTTTAAGTAAGCGAATGAGCCAATTGGAGTAAATTGCCATGCAGATTTAAATTTTTCCCACTTGTGACGAATGCAGCTATCGATTTTTTTGCATGCTAGCATGTTAGTTAACATTCGTGTCAGTCAGCTGTTGGCTCTCACGCTGGCCAATAGAATCTTCCTTCTTATTCCTGACAGCCAGCTATAGGCTCTCACTCCGGCCAATACAAAATAGCCGAAAATTACATGAAAACTGCCGTAGATGCATGAAAAAATCGATTATTTCCACTATCGATGGGAGTTGGGAAATGCAAAGTCGGTCTTGGCCTTCCCGCTAACTTGGAGCATGTGCATGTAAAATTTGTTGCAAATCCGTCGAAAATTACGGCCGTGCATTCGTTAGATACACATCCTGCCTTTTATAGATAGAGATATATATGCACAATGACACACACATACACACACACAAATTCTCTCTCTCTCTCTCTCTCTCTCTCTCTCTCACACACACACACACACACACATATATATATATATATAGTTTTTAGAGAGAGAAATATGGAGAGGGATAAAGAGATTATTAGAAGCTTCATGGTGTCAAAATTGCCTCTTATCTGTGTTGATTCTGCGATAATATCGGAAGTACCATACCAAGGATTAAGAAAGAGAAACAAAATCTTACTTTGATAAATCTTTAATCGGCTTTTTATCGGAGGGATTAAAAACTGCTTCTGATAGTCTCAATGCCAATATATTTTAACTTTTCGTCCGTGCGTCTCCTTTAATAAACCCTTTCTGCTTAAGATTTGTAACAAACATTGTTTTCATGGTGAGAAAGCAAAACTTTGAGATTAAGGGGTCTTGAGATTAAGAGGTCTTTTTAACCAGATTATAAACTATTTCGTATCTGTTTTCGTTAAGCTAAGACAGCGAGAATAATCTGGCACACGCTACGAATTGAACTGAGGAATCAAGTGTCCTCTTGGTTAGTGGAAGCTTCCCTGGCATCGTAATTCATGACATTTAAGATGAAACCTTGCTTCGACGTCATTCGGAAACGAATGCCATTTTTGAAGTACTTCAGATTCTAACTCGGGCATTCACAGCTGCAATGACATCGTTCCCCACTCGGCGATTGTTTCTCTGAAGGGGCTATAAATTTTCACAAACAAGTTCTTTTATTTATCGCAAGTGGAAACATTCGTAAATAAGAATTACGAGTTTATGTTTTAATAAACGTTTATTAATTTATACTTTCTCGTCTGTTTACGAAATTAAGCCTTTAACCATTTACGGACGAAATAATTTTTTTTTAATGATAGCTCATCATACCGCGTCCGGCAGAAATACTTTTTTCGAAAGACAGACGTCTCTAAATGTTTCAACTGAACTAATGATTTTGAAACATTTCGTTCAGTATTCTGTTAGCAAAAAATCTTGACCAAAGAAAGAAACAAAATTGACACATGTACTCGATGGGACATATGACTAAAATTACAAATTTCAAACCAAATATTAAATTTCTAGCAGCAAAGAACGAAGCACAAGGATCACATTAAAAAGTAATTTAAGTAAAATACCTCCATTTACATTTTTATAAATGGATATTTGGCGTGACGTGAGAACGCATATTTTCTACGAAATTTCTCGAACATTCAGATCTGTAAATATATATATTTATTATTGCAAAATACAACAATTGCGGCACATGGCCAAAAAAAGTGGGCAGTGGGGTGAGTCTGGTCATCATTAACTATCCTATACCAAGCTAATCTGATTCACAACCCATTCCTTCAATACATATAACACATTGTTATGGTCCAGGTTAGGACCAAGTAAGAACAACACGAACACAAGAGTAGAAATAACGAAGGTATATTACACAAAATAATAATACAAGATGTGGAAGGTGTTAGTATGACTGTCAGTCTGGTTTGGAGTGAACTACTATCGGCTCGACTCGATTTGTCCCTCTCTCTTGAGAGGCGTAGTATACATAGTGTTAGGAAGAGTTAATTCTGTAGTTATAGGTAAGGACCCATGACACACATATACCAAAAGAAGACATCCTTCGCCTTTTGCTTCTACATATACCACAATACCACATGCACAAAGGGAACCTACAAAATAAACCTTATGATTTAAAAATTTCTCATGTACAAATGATCGTAATATATATATATATATATATATATATATATATATATATATATATATATATAAATAAAAATAAAAAGAACAGTAAGATATATAATCCGGTGTTCTTATAGATATTTTTATTTTTACAAAATAGTGCTCGGTGTAAATTTACAGAGCATTAATATTATAAATTAATTGATTTAAAATATGTTTTTTTCCGTTACACAGTTCTAACCATGTTTCAAAAATTTTTGAAACATGGTTAGAATATATATAAAAGGACATCCAATCGGTTGTGAACTGGGGCAGGAATTGGCGGGTTAACTTTAACGTCTCAAAAAAAAACTACTCTCTATTTATCACCACAGAGATCCTTCCCTGCCCCCCCTTAGAATGTCTGACGCTCAACTTCTCGAGAGAAACTCTCTGCGGCTGCTCCGTCTCACATTGCCTGCTGACCTAAGATGGAACAAATACATTGAGTCAATTGCTTCGTCCACCGCAAGGAAAGTTGTCTCCCTGTGCCGCGCCAGAACATTTTTCTCCCCGGAATCGATCCTTCAGATCTACAAATCAACAATTCGCTCTTGCATGGAGTATTGCTGCCATATATAGTCTGCAACCCCTTCTGTTTGCCTTGGGGTTCTTGATAAGATCCAGAGACGATATGCAATGCAATTGGTCCTAATCTGGCATCTCGTCTGCAGTCGCTCTCTCACAGACATGCTGTCGCCTATATTTTACAAATACTTTCATGGTAATTGCTCCGATGAGCTGCTTTCGCTGGTTCCCAGACTTCATGAGTTCAAGTGCCCTACGAGGCTGGCATCCCGCTCTCACCCTTTCACTGTTAAAACTGTTAAATGTAGCCGTCTCTTCTACTCCAATAGCTTCATATCTCGCACCTCTCACCTGTAGAACTCCCTTCCATTTTTCTGTTTCCCTGATAGCTATAATCTCCAATTATTCAAATGTAATGTCAATAGACATCTCCAGTTGCCTTGATCTATCCACTATCCTTCTCTTCATCCTTTCCTCTATCATTCCTATCTGACCTTGCTCCATATCCTATGTAACCCCTTGCGTGCTAGTGGCTTCCAGCCTTGCTTGGGGTGAAATGCTTATAATATATATATTATATAGAGTTTGTGCTGTATTCAGTCATCAGTCAGAATCAAGAAGTTAACTCTCTAATGGAATAGGAAGTATATAATAAAAGTAGACATTGGTAAATCAAAGATTGAACGAGTCGAGATGAAAGAAAGGGGCTAAAAACAAACTGAGCAGGTTGGGAATCTCAACTTGGCTCATATTCAAGTCAGTAAATGTAATTGACACAGTTTAATTAAAAAACAGAATAAATTCTACCTATAAAAATAACGTACACAAAGAAAATATATTAATTATTTAATATATTAATCCATTTCATGATATATATATATATATATATATATATTACAAATTAACTGATTGAAAATATGTTTTTTTTCGCTACACAGTAATAACCATGTTTCAAAAATGGAAGCTAAAAACTTTAAATTTAATTATATAATTAAATTAAAAGCATTAGTTCCGTTTCATCTTCAAGCGAACATTCCAATATTCGCTGATTCGGAACTAAAAAATACACTTTAAATTGAACTTAAAATTAAAGTTTTTGTTCCATTCTCAAGCAATGTTGGATAAGTGGCACGCTTAACACACGCACACACACACGCGCGCGCACACACACATATATATATATAAAAGTGAACATTGAAGTCAACACTTAGCCACTTAACTGTTGCCTCTAAGTGTTGACTTCAATGTTCACTTTTATATTTACACACGCTTTGTCTCTGATATTGAGCACTTTATCCCATAAATATAGCACACCTTAAGACAATATTTTTCTCATATTTCTTCATATATATATATATATATATATATATATATATATATATATATATATACTTTATCCCATAAATATAGCGCACCTTAAGACTATATTTATTCATATATATATATATATATATATATATATATATTCCTATATATGACTACGACATTTTTAAAAATTAAAAGAAAATGTTTAATTTCAATTAATTAATTTCCATTATTTAACATATATAATGTATAAATTAATTAACTAAAATAATATAAAACTAATCTAATGCCAACATCCAGGAAAGTTACTCGCAGCATTTTCTCGGTCTAACGTTATCTGCTAATATGAAATGGAAAAACTAAATTGAATCTATTGCTAGATCAACTGCTAAGAAAGTCGGTTCACTATGTCAAGCGAGACAATTTTTCTCTCCAGAATCTATCTTACATATCTATATGTCTACCATTCGTTGATACTTAGAATATTGCTGTCACATATGGTCTGGTGCCTCTGCTATTTACCTGGAGCTCATTGATAAAATCCAAAGAAGAATCTGCAATATTACTGGTCATGACCTGGCGGCTCGGCTCCAGTCATTTACCCACCACCGTAAGGTTGCGCCTCTGCGTCTTTTTATAAATACTTTCATGGTAATTGTTCGGATGAGCTTTTCGCTATGGTACCTAGACTTCATGGATTTAAGCGCAGTATTAGACTAGCGTCGAGATCTCAACAATTTACAGTTGAGTTGGCTAGATATAGCCGTTCTATGCTATCAGTTTCTTTTCTCACACTTCTCGCTTGTGGAACTCTCTTCCGGCTACATGCTTTCCATCTACCTTCAATCTGCAAAAATTTAAATGAAATGTCAATCGCTATCCTATGTCCTCCTGATTACTCTTTTCGCTTTCCACTCATTATTAATGTTTGTTTTCCTAATTCTTCCACACCTTGTAACCCGTTGTGTTTTAGGAGCTTTACTGCTTTGCATGAGGTGATACTGATTAAAAAGAAAAAAATTACATTATAAAAAACAATAACATCATTTACTCACTTCTGTTTTTTATATCACTTAGAACCCTCCATAATTTACCTTGACACTCAGTTAGCCTGAAGCATATTCATGCGCGTCTCTTAAATTAAAAGATTCTGAAAAACTAAGAACATTTTACATTTGTGCTTAAATACATGTTGCAAAATAAAATCCTTACATTTGCCTTGCTAAAGTCCATCAAAGGGCGAAACGACTAAGAAAGGTTTTCCTCCGAATTAAGATACCATTCTTTAAATGATTATCTTCACCTTGTAAAATTGCAAGAATTTTATAGAATGTTTCAAACAGTCAATGGAGGATAAAGTTTTGAAATAAAAAAAAATAATAGACAAGGAGAAGTAAAGAAAGAAAGAAAAAAGAAACCCAAATAACAAAAGAAAATGAAGAATAGAACGGAAGGGGAGGTAGGAACGGCAACAAGAAGTGGTGTAAGTCTTGATATGAGTGGTGGTCAGAGGGGAAAGTAAGAAAAGGGGAAGGAAAAGAGAAAAAGATATGACTTGAAAGTAAGACAAAAAGAAGGAAAAGATAAAATGGGGAGAGAGAGAGAGAGAGAGAAAGAGAGAGAGAGAAAGAGAGAGAGAGAAAGAGAGAGAGACTGTGTGTGTGTGTGTGTGAGTGAGAGAAGCAAATTGTGAGTGAGAGAGAAAGTAAGACAGTCATAGACGAGGGGTGCACAAAAAGTACATATAAGGATAGAGAGAGTACGAGCTAGTGAATAGAGATGGTCAGGAGAGAAAGACTAAGCATCATAATGCAGCGACTGAGAAAGAGAGAAAGAGAGAGGTAGAAAGGGAGAGGGGGTGGTGAAATGCATAATCTGACGAGTCGTAGTCATTTCAGCCTTTCAAATTTAAACGTAACATTATTTGGCTAACGCCATTGCGATTAAGCAGAAACCCCGTTCGTGTGACCTGCACGTATCTTGCCTACCGATCTAAACCAGAGTGGACAGGTCAGTTAAAAGATCAGGCAATCTGCGATGTTCCTTTCTCCATTTCCACAATTTACGTTTTGAGTAGAAAGAATTTTAAGGGGATAAAATTGGCAGAAGTAACTCTTTGAAATTTGCTTTCTTTACGTATTAACTTGCAGCAGCCGCAAACAAGGGAAAAATACAATTCTTTTCTTTGGCCATTAACAATCCAGAATAATAAATCCCTATTAAGTTCGCTGCTACAAGACTAAATTAAAACTATTTTTCGACCAAATTAGCTTATTTTTATTTTTATTCATTCTAACGGTTATTATAGCGGGAGCGGTGTGCTAATTTGTTTATTTATTTGTATTAATTTATTTTACTTGTTTTTCTTATTTATTTAATTAAAACGCTCCCGCTAAAATAACCGTTAGAATAAATAAAAAAAATAAATAAATAAGCTAAAGAAAAGTAAAAATAATCAATCCAAATAAATAAACAAAATAATAAAAAAATTAAAAAACTGCCCGCCGCCAAAATAACAGTTAGAATAGACTGCAGCAATCAATTCAAAAAATTGGATGAAAAATAGCTTTAACTTCCCTGACCAAAACAAAATAATAAATAAACGATGTAAACTAATCTTAATTTTTTACTACGTTACTAAAACATCGAAAACCGAAAAGAATATATCAAATAAAAATAAAATAAATTAACCCAAATAAATATATAAATGAACAAACCACTCCCGCCAAAATAACCGTCAGAATGGACTACCCACAATGCACCACTGACCCGTATATATAAATAGTCGAGAAGAAAAGCCCAACACATATGGCCTGTGTCGCCTCTGAGTGTTGACTTTGATGTCAACCTTTATATTTACATACGCTCTATCTCTGATATTGAGCATTTTATCCGCTAAATATAGCACACCTTAAAACTATATATATATATATATATGGCAATATATATATATATATATATATATATATTACAATATATATATATATATATATATATATATATATATATATATATATAGACAAGACTTCGGATCACCCTGTACAAAAACTATTATTAGTCTTATCAATATTATTTTTTTGTTGTTTTTTATCTCGTGAAATTCTTTCACCAACTTATATCTACATATTTTAAGAACCATGCGTGGGCAATACTTCTTTACTGTATATATATATATATATATATATATATATATATATATATATATATATAGATAGATAGATAGATAGATAGATAGATATTTACAGTGTGGTCTGAAAGTCTTGTCACCCTACCTCTCATCGAAAGTGTAGGAGGAGCTCGTGTCAGCCATCTGAAATAGAAAATTATATTTTGTTGAGGTGACAAGACTTTCGGACCATTCTGTATTTTAGTAGAGCTTTTGACCAAATGAATATATAATAAGAAATATTTGAAAAATCGGAATTTTCGGACACGCCTGTCTCCTTTCTCAACGTGACGAGAAATTAAAACTGAAAGATGATGTGGGACTTCCTTTTCCGGGAAATTTTTATTTTATTTCCGTATGCCTAATATTTCTGAAGATACCTGCAATGTTTGGAATGTTGTTTGCTAGGTTGTAGAGCGTTTTGTAAAAGACGTGAGAGAGGAGTTTGCCCCCCCCCCTGCCTTTTCTATAAATACTTTCATGCTAATAGTTCAGATGAGCTCTTCATTATGGTACTATTTAAGCATGGTACTAGACTGGCATAAAGTTCTGATCTTTTGTCGTTGAGTTGGCTAGATGTAACCGTAAGTTCTATGCTAACAGTATCTTTTCTTGCGTTGTGTAACTCTCTTCCGGCTCCATGCTTTCCGAACAACTTTGAAAAGTTAAATGTAATGTCCATCGTTATCTACTGTCTTCCTGATTACTCTTCTGTTGTCCTCGTTCCTTTTAAATTTTTTCTGTTTTCTAATTCTTTCACACCCAGTAGCCCCTAGTGTCTTAGTGGCTTTACTACTTTGCTTGGGATGAATTCAGTTAAAAAGAAAACATAAATAGATAGATAGATAGATAGATAGATAGATAGAATGAGAAAGAAAGACAGAAGGAAATTGTGATAGAAAGAAAGAAAAAGAAAGAAAGAAAGAAAGAAAGAAGGTGAATATACCAGCATACACTGCGGTTTCTACGACCGGAAATTCATAAGCAATCTCCGTTGGTCACTCCGGTTTGAAAAGTTTAATGGAGCAAGTAAGATATCTCCGTGTAAAACAGTATTTTCCATTCAGAAATCCTTCTTGCCTTTGCTCATTTCTAGCGCGCTTGACATCGCCTGAAAAAATGGCTTCCGGACACGAACAACTGCTATCGACAACTATTACTTTTTTCTTTCTTTCTTTCTTTCTTTCTTTCTTTCTTTCTTTCTTTCTTTCTTAAGATCTTCCTTGAGGTCTTTTCCCCAATTTCTTGACATTTTCTTCTTTCAAGTGCTTTTCTTTCCATTTTTCATAATTCGTCTCCATTTCAACGTCTCTTTCATTCGATTGCTCTTTTTTCTTTCTTTCTTTCTTTCTTTCTTTCTTTCTTTCTTTCTTTCGTTCATTCATTTTTAACACTCTTTTTCTATTTCATTCAACTCTCAGATCTTCTTTCAATTATTTCTTTTTCTACTCTCCTTTTTGAAAAACACATATTTCTCTCGTTGTTTTCTTTACCTTTCATTTCTTCATCTTTTTCATTTCTTTCTCTCTTTACCCTTCTTTGCTTCCATTTCTCTCTTCCTATCATTAAGCCGTGATTTTTTCTCTATTTCTTTCTCTTGACATTTGATTTTCCTCTTTACTTTTTTTGTATTCCCTTTTGCCGCTTTCGTTATTTCTTAAACTTATTTTTTTTTCCTATTCCTATTCCTCGTTATTTTTTTCTTCCTCCATTCCAATGTCGTCCATTATTTCGCCCTTTTGTTTTTACGAGATTGCAAACATCCATAAATATTACGAATCGGGTTTGACATTAATTTTATCACGTGGTCAGATTTATCATCGCTTCTTGTTTTGTCCGTGAATTTTCGATTTTCTACCGATGTTTTTTTTGATTACTTGAACTGTAACTTCTACTTTTAACCATTTTCTACAGATCAATACCCCGAGCATAATAAACAAACAAATATCCCCCCCCCCACCGAAAAAAAAAAAAAACAGACAAAAATACTACTTCCGTTGCTACTGGAAAATATTTTCTTTATATAAATTCATAAATGTTATTATTCGGTTATTATTCACTCAACAAAGTATTTTCGCTGGTATTCTATGAAGTTTCTTTTTTTTAAATTATTTCACCACATGCAAGGCGATAATGCCACTAAGACGCAATATAGATTAAAAGGGAATGAGAAGACTTTAGTGAGGAGAAAGTACAAGATTCAAGAAGACAAAAGTATATTCATTCATATGAAAAAAAAATACCATTTTGATTTGATCAGTTCATCAACGTTTTTGTATTTTGAATTGTTGGAGACGTTGGCCAAGACGTGTAGATAGACACATAATAAATAGAGTGAGAAAGAGAGATATGAATAGACTGAGATAGATAGATAGATAGATAGATAGATAGATAGATAGATAGATAATGAAAAGAGTGAAATAGATAGATAGATAGATAGATAGATAGATAGATAGATAGAGATGATAGATAATGAAAAGACTGAAATAAAAAGATAGATAGATGATGAAAAGACTGAAATAGATAGATAGATAGATAGATAGATAGATAGATAGAAAATGAAAAGACTGAAATAGATAGATAGATAGATAGATAGATAGATAGATAGATAGATAGATAGATAGATAGATAGATAATGAGAAGACTGAAATAAAAAGATAGATAGATGATGAAAAGACTGAAATAGATAGATAGGTAGATAGATAGATAGATAGAAAATGAAAAGACTGAAATAGATAGATAGATAGATAGATAATGAGAAGACTGAAATAAAAAGATAGATAGATGATGAAAAGACTGAAATAGATAGATAGATAGATAGATAGATAGATAGATAGATAGATAGAAAATGAAAAGACTGAAATAGATAGATAGATAGATAGATAATGAGAAGACTGAAATAAAAAGATAGATAGATGATGAAAAGACTGAAATAGATAGATAGATAGATAGATAGATAGATAGATAGAAAATGAAAAGACTGAAATAGATAGATAGATAGATAGATAATGAGAAGACTGAAATAAAAAGATAGATGATGAAAAGACTGAAATAGATAGATAGATAGATAGATAGATAAATAGATAGATAGATAGATAGATAGATAGATAGATAATGAAAAGACTGAAATAAAAAAATAGATGATGAAAAGACTGAAATAGATAGATAGATAGATAGATAGATAGATAGATAGATATGTACAGGTTGAGATCCATGGAGAGATAGATATGAACAAACTGCGACAGATATACAGATAGTTTGGAAAACGTACTTAGCTAGGTAGACATGAACAAATTTAGTTAGATATTAATAGACTAATTTGATGACTTCTTCGAGAAATTTTTGATATCTTGTATTGTTGGAATCGTTTACCATGATAGATAGATAGATAGATAGATAGATAGATAGATAGATAGATAGATAGATAGATAGATAGCGAAACCATTAGCCTCCTCAGTGTCATCAGCAAACTCCTGCAATCTATAATCAACAAGAAGGTTGTTGAACTGCCCAAAAGGAACGGCCTCATGACCGACAACTAGGATGTATTTCGCTCTGCTGGGTCCACTGCTGATGTTCTATCATTACTCACAGAATTAGTGAGGTACTAGACTACAAATTCCTCATTTTACAAGGTGTGAAATCGAGGGTTGCTACACAAATCATACAATTATGGAATTTCTGGAAGGCTTTTCTACGTTATCAAGTCCTTCTTAATAGGTAAGTCCATGAAGATCGTCTTAACGGCCAATCAACTGAATCCCATGAGACAAATGCCGGCGATCCCCAAGTTTCTTTTCTCGGTCCTCTCTTCTTTCTGCTTGATATTAATGATTTTCCTAAAAAAATACTCAGGTCTTTAGTGAATGCAGACAAAACAATCGTTTACAGACGCCATACAAATATCTGGATGACTAGGACCTTAGCAGAATTTCTCATCTCCTACCTAGCCCTGGTGGCGCAATGAGACAATGACTGGCTTGCAACATTCAATACCTCCAAGACCAAACTAGTAAGATTTCGCCATCACCAAGCAGACCCAGAGCTTATAAGTAGTTTGATGGACATGTGTTCTTAATGGATTTAACCGTAATCTTTTAATTTTTTAACATTTTATAGTCATGTATATTCGGTTGAGAAAGGAGTAATTCTTTCAGGAATGAAGATATTTACAAAAAATCAGGTGCGTCGATTTATATTTTAATAAGATTCGATAGCTGCACTCTCAAGAATTTTCGCTCTAAATACGTTACTTTATCTTTTAATAAATGTAACATTCTTTAGATCAAAGTTGTGGTTGAATTTATTTCTATGTATAACTAATGCATTTGATAAATTCTTGTGTATAAGATCCCTTTTCTGTTCAGAGATATATTTTTAAATTTCTGCAAGTTTCCCCAGTGTACTGTGAGGAGCAGTTCTAGCAAATATTTTTTATATACTTCAGAATTATCCTTGTTATGGATATTTTTGGTTCTCATCATGTCTATAATAGTTTTGGATGTGGTTGTAATTATTTTGATGCTGTTTAGATTGGATAAATTGTTTTGGATAACAGATGTTACGGAAAACAATTCAAGAACTGCATTTACATACTTTCGCTTATTAGACATTGAATTGTGTCACTTGGCGTCCTCCATAGCTTGCCTAGACATTTCGGCAAACATAATGAATATATATGAGCATTCTTGAATTTTAAAAAATTGAAAAAACAATAACATTTTTGTTTTTGCATGTAAATACTTGTTGCAAAAAAGAAAAAAGAATGTTTGCATTTACCTTGATACAGTACCTCAGAGGACGGAGCACGTCGGCTAAGATAAGTTTTACTCTGTTCTTTTTTCATGCTGTCGTTTTATAATTTTTTTTAGCTTTCCCAATTAAATTTCTATTCTGACACGAACTCCGGTGTTGATAAGATAGACGACCGATATCTCCGTCAGCCGAAATAGGCTATTTCCCATATGAGGTGATTTTGGATTTTATTTTTTATTAATTATATATATATATATATATATATATAATTAATAAATATGTATATATATATATATATATTTTAAGACATTTTTATGTTTATACAGTCTTTTTATAGATATAAATATTTAAGTAAATGTTCTGTTTATAATAAATGAATGTTCGAGAAATTTTTCATAAAAATATTCGTCCTCCGACATTCAGGCAGGAAAATGCTGTTTTAATACTATTTATTATAAACAGAACATTTATTTAAATAATATTTGTATCTATAAAAGAATGTATAAACATAAAACATGTCTTAAAAAATTATCAGACTTTGTCTATTTCATAATATATATATATATATATATATATATATATATATATATATATATGAAAAGTGTGTATATAAATAAATAAATAAAATATATATATATATATATATATATATATAATTATTTATATATTATATGCACAGTACTTATTAGAAAGCGCTCAATATCAGAGATAGAGCTAACATATTTGTTTGGATTGATTTGAGTTTTAAAAATTAATCAGTTTGTCTGACGATCGCAAAAGCGTGAAACCCAGGGTTACAAACTCACATCAATCCAACCAAAATATATATATATATATATATATATATATATATATATATATATATATATATATAGCCACGGGTGAAATAAAATCATGTTTATTTAAACCACCTATTGAAAAATGCTACGAACTTATAGTCCAACCAAATGCATATTGTTTGCAGATTTTAGAAGAAATATCCAGTATTAATTATTGTCTTTTAAAAATTCCTTGGCAGACAAGTGGGATAATCTAAAAGATTTTAACGTTTCAACTTCTCTCGACTTAAAGGACAAAAATATCTAATAAACTCAGCAAACAAAATAGTTTTGTCATTGGTATGGCCTCAGAACGATAACGTTACAATACAATTACTGTAGTTTTAATCAACCAGAAAAAAAAGTTGCTAGGATTAAATTTATATCTATTTGGAAAGTATCCATGCCAGCCATGGTTGACCTTCGTGGTCGAAGAAGACATTGTTTTGGAATTTCGTCAATGGTTCATCTAGTAGCTCTGTAAACCAACTATAGACTCGCAGAGTCTGGAGCCAAAGGGATACAGGAAGATGGTGCTTATGATCAATGCCGGAGTTGTGTGCTCCGGTCGGAAAATTAGGATCAAAATATCAAAAGATCTCATGTCAAGTAGGAATTTTCATTTGAAGACCGTCGTTCCCAATCAGTCGATTCCACGAGGGGAATAAGTTTTTAGATTAATCTTTTCATAATTCGCGAAAATTCTATGCATGGATTCCTGAGTAGTATCTTCTCTTGCATCACTGTAGCAAAATGAGCGGTCAATTCATCTAACCAGTCATGTTGATCAATGGGTTCCTGAACGGCATCTTTTGACTATTGTATCTAGTAAATTAGTTGCTGTGGTAACATCCCCACAATCATTGTTTTTAATATATGGCCGTTCTAATCAAGGTCTAAAGAAAATATAGTAAAATGTAAATAAAAGAAGGAAAAAATGACAGCTATTTGTCGGCCTATATCTTCGTGTAGTATAAATAAAATTCTTAAAATGATTTAAATTTTTTTAATATAAAAATCATGCTTTTTTTATATAATGACACCCTCGATTATTTCATAATTAAAATAACATAGTATAATATTAGATTAGCTTTGTCCATCCAACGCAGGGTTTCCCGACCTTTTTTTCGTCATCGTCCAACTTCACACGGAATATTTTCCACTGCCTACCAGTATAGTAAATATTCAAGACCATACGAAAATTGTTTTCTAAAAGATTGTTTCTAGCTCATTAACTGACATTATGATGTAGTAAGAAATACCAAAGGGAGGTAACAAATAACGCCGACTTACGCGGTTGCTGCTGCTACTACCGTATTAACGAACAAACGAAAGCCAACTTGACCATTGAAGACCATTTAGTTTTATGGTCAGGATTGGTTTTATTGTTAGGATTAGAGTTGTAAGTGTTGACAAAAAATTAAACCATTTTTGTTCATAATTATAGAATAAGAAAGAATATACACTATTGACAAGTAATAAAAATTCAGCGAATATTTTTGTTAGTCTTGGTTTCCCCTTCTCTGATTTATATCCGGAAAAATATTATTTCTCCTGAAGAACTATTTGTATGTTAATGAAGATTCCCAAAATTATAGAAAATACCAAAATATTCGTTGTTTGCAGAAATATTTATATCTTATCTAGTAATGTAACCCACTTATTACCATTTAACCATCTAATTTTTATACAGGTATTTTGCATATTTCCTTTGAATATTTTTTTGGGGCGCAGTATATGTTGAAATAACTTTTTCAATACCAAAATCCTATATTACCAAACAAAATTTCCAATCTCCTACCATTTTCTGTTCAGTTGCTCATTGCCCAACTAACAGTTGAAATCACCCACCGGTGAGTGATATCGCTCAGGTTGGGAAACCCTGTTCTCGAGTAAACATTCAAAACCATACGAAAATTGTTTGCTAAAAGTTTGTTATTAGCTCATAAACTGACTTTATGATGTAGTAAAAAATACCAAAGGGAGGTAACAAATCACGCTGACATATGCGGTTGCTGCTGCTGCTACTACTACTATTGTATTAAAGAAGTAACGAAAGCCAACTTGACCATTGAAGACCATATACATATATATAATTTAGTTTTATGGTCAGGATTAGTTTATCGTTAGGGTTAGCTTTGCAAGTGCTGTCAAAAAAAATAAAATAAAATAAACGATTTTTGTTTATAATACTTAAAATTATAGAAAATATCAAAATATTCGTTATTTGCAGAAATATTTATATCTTACCTAAGAATGTGATCAAGTTATTCCCAATTTAACCACCGACTTTTTATACAGGTTCTTTGCATATCTGTTTTGACTTTTTTCCGGTAGCATATGTTGAAATACCTTTTAAATACTCAAAATCCGATGTCGCTTTCCCAAATTTTCAATAGCCCAAACTTTTCGCTTCAGTTGCTCATCACCCAGTTGAAATCGCCCGCCCAACAGTTCAAATCGCCCACTGGTGGGTGATATCGCTCAGGTTGGAAATTCTGATCTAACATGTTATTTTTTTTCTCATCCAGAATCCAGTGACAAGTCTCGACCCAAGACCGCGTCATCTAATAAAATCGGGAAGTTAACAAAATTACGAGTAGACTAGTGAGTTTGTTTCTCGTTGCATGCGACTCATTTGTCGCCCTGTAGCAGATTAAGATAATCTTAATAAGTTTCTCTTTCCAAGCGTCTATCTCGTGATCTCCATTCCAAAGACTGATTGCTTCATTCATTTTCTACGACTTATCAACTCTCTCTAAGTTATTTAAAACCAGAAAACATTTTTTGTAAGAATTTTCTTTTAAATAATGGTTTAGTGGTACAAGTCTTATTAATTAACCAATAGAGAAGAGGTGGACTCGTAATTTTCCCAAGAGTATTTGCTCGTAAATGAATATAACGAACCTTAGCCACCAGGGAATAATCATCGCGACTTGCAATGATCAATGCAGATATGACAAACTAAGTCGTCTTGTACAGGGCCGTACGTATTTTGTAAAATCTGTTTGGGTTATTATGTGACGGCTGAGACGGGAGCAGTTTCTGTAAGTTTTCTGACAGTGTGTTTCATGTGTTAATGCAATCTTCATGGCCTGAAGATTGCGTTCACGCGTGAAACAGATCCTCACCTCTCGATGTTGATCTCAGTGTTCACTTTTATATTTACATACGCTCTATTCCTAGCAGTGAGCACTTTTGCTTCTGAATATAAAATGCCTTAAAAAGATATTTTACTATTTTAGCGATTTGCTAAGCGTAGCTTCGATGTGGCACGAGGTCGAAAGTTTATGATTTCACACACACACACACACACACACACACATATATATATATATATATATATATATATGTGTGTGTGTGTGTGTGTGTGTGTGTGTGTGTGTATTATTATTTTTTATAATCGAACATTTCTATTACTTCAAACTGTATTATAGGGGATATTTCGTATTTGAAAATTGAAAACAAATGCGGCGTCTATTTAAAGTACGAAGTACCCACTATAATAACTTTTGATATATCAAGAAGGTGCAAAAGATTAATTAAGGTAGGAATACCCCACTTGTCTGTAAAAAATAGCTTCTTCTAACGAAACCTAGATGGTGTTGCAAAGCTATATGAAAAGAAGTGGGTAAATTCTCTCGCACTCTCTCTCTCTCTCTCTCTCTCTCTCTCTCTCTCTTTATATATATTACTCGTGCCATGCTGAGTGTCACATATTTTTTGTATGAAAATGATGATTGATTTAAAATCATTGTCATAATCTCTGGAGAAAATGTTGCATTTCAATATTACTCAATGATCTTTCCGATGTGACCTCCATCTTCTGGTTTTCTCCTCTATTTTGGATAGGAGTCATTCGCTTGTTCAAATTTCAAATATATTTAAATCAAAGGGAAAAAAATCAGTGGGGCGTTTATGTCCCCCGAGGACTCTCTTTGATCAAAATAAAATATACTTATCCAAGTACCTGGGTAATGTAGTTTCAGAATATATATATGTTTATGGGGTCTATCTCAAAACCCTAGAAGGAGTTCGATAACAAACAGAGAGAGGCTACAACTATATATATATATATATATATATATATATATATATATATATATATATATATATATATATGGTGAGACAAAAGTCGTATCATAGGGATAATTCATTAAAAGTATAATTACACATAAAATTTCTTTTCTATTTATTTAATTGTTATATTAGCTGCTCAAAATGTCGTCCTTCTTTTTCAAAATGTTACCATTCTGTCATTCTGTGTTTGCATGGTTCATTAACATATCGGAGAGTTTCCTCTCTCATTTATTCCTTTTCCTCTTCCTTTTATTTCCTTTTCCTCTCTCATTTATTCCTTTTCCTCTTCCTCTTATTTCCTTTTCCTCTCTCATTTATTCCTTTTCCTCTTCCTCTTATTTCCTTTTCCTCTTTCATTTATTCCTTTTCCTCTTCCTCTTATTTTCCTTTTCCTCTCTCATTTATTCCTTTTCCTCTTCCTCTTATTTCCTTTTCCTCTCTCATTTATTCCTTTTCCTCTTCCTTTTATTTTTCCTTTTCCTCTCTCATTTATTCCTTTTCCTCTTCCTCTTATTTCCTTTTCCTCTCTCATTTATTCCTTTTTCCTCTTCCTCTTATTTCCTTTTCCTCTCTCATTTATTCCTTTTCCTCTTCCTCTTATTTCCTTTTCCTCTCTCATTTATTCCTTTTCCTCTTCCTCTTATTTCCTTTTCCTCTCTCATTTATTCCTTTTTCCTTTTCCTCTTCCTCTTATTTTTTCCTTTTTTCCTCTCTCATTTATTCCTTTTCCTCTTCCTCTTATTTCCTTTTCTCTCTCATTTATTCCTTTTCCTCTTCCTCTTATTTCCTTTTCCTCTCTCATTTATTCCTTTTCCTCTTCCTCTTATTTCCTTTTCCTCTCTCATTTATTCCTTTTCCTCTTCCTCTTATTTCCTTTTCCTCTCTCATTTATTCCTTTTCCTCTTCCTCTTATTTCCTTTTCCTCTCTCATTTATTCCTTTTCCTCTTCCTCTTATTTACTTTTCCTCTCTCATTTATTCATTTTTCCTCTTCCTCTTATTTCCCTTTCCTCTCTCATTTATTCCTTTTCCTCTTCCTCTTATTTCCTTTTCCTCTCTCATTTATTCCTTTTCCTCTTCCTCTTATTTCCTTTTCCTCTCTCATTTATTCCTTTTCCTCTTCCTCTTATTTCCCTTTCCTCTCTCATTTATTCCTTTTCCTCTTCCTCTTATTTCCTTTTCCTCTCTCATTCCTTTCCTTTTCCTCTTTCCCTCTTATTCCTTTTCCCCTTTCCTCTCTCATTTATTCCTTTTTTCCTCTTCCTCTTATTTCCTTTTCCTCTCTCATTTATTCCTTTTCCTCTTCCTCTTATTTCCCTTTTCCTCTCTCATTTATTCCTTTTCCTCTTCCTCTTATTTCCTTTTTCTCTCTCTCATTTATTCCTTTTCCTCTTCCTCTTATTTCCATTTTTTCCTTTTCTCTCTCATTTATTCCTTTTCCTCTTCCTCTTATTTCCTTTTCCTCTCTCATTTATTCCTTTTCCTCTTCCTCTTATTTCCTTTTTCCTCTCTCATTTATTCCTTTTTCCTCTTCCTCTTATTTCCTTTTCTCTCTCATTTATTCCTTTTCCTCTTCCTCTTATTTCCTCTTTCATTTATTCCTTTTCCTCTCTCATTTATTCCTTTTTCTCTTCCTCTTATTTCCCTTTCTCTTTCCTTTTCCTCTCTCATTTATTCCTTTTCCTCTTCCTCTTATTTCCTTTTCCTCTCTCATTTATTCATTTTCCTCTTCCTCTTATTTCCTTTTCCTCTCTCATTTATTCCTTTCCCTCTTCCTCTTTTTTCCATTCCTTTTTTTCCTCTCTCATTTATTCCTTTTCCTCTTCCTTTTATTTCCTTTTCCTCTCTCATTTATTCCTTTTCCTCTTCCTCTTATTCCTTTTTCCTCTTTTTCCTCTCTCATTTATTCCTTTTCCTCTTCCTCTTATTTCCTTTTCCTCTCTCATTTTATTCCTTTTCCTCTTCCTCTTATTTCCCTTTTTCTCTCTCATTTTATTCCTTTTCCTCTTCCTCTTATTTCCTTTTTCCTCTCTCATTTATTCTTTTTTCCTCTTCCTCTTATTTCCTTTTCCTCTCTCATTTATTCCTTTCCCTCTTCCTCTTATTTCCTTTTCCTCTCTCATTTATTCCTTTTCCTCTTCCTCTTATTTCCTTTTCTCTCTCATTTATTCCTTTTCCTCTTCCTCTTATTTCCTTTTCCTCTCTCATTTATTCATTTTCCTCTTCCTCTTCTCATTTCCTTTTCCTTTCTCATTTATTTTCCCTTTTCCTCTTCCTCTTATTTCCTTTTCCTCTCTCATTTATTCCTTTTCCTCATTTATTTCCTCTTCTTTCCTTTCCTCTCTCATTTATTCCTTTTCCTCTTCCTCTTATTTCCCTTTCCTCTCTCATTTATTCCTTTTCCTCTTACTCTTATTTCCTTTTCCTCTCTCATTTATTCCTTTTCCTCTTCCTCTTATTTCCTTTTCCTCTCTCATTTATTCCTTTTTTCCTCTTCCTCTTATTTCCTTTTCCTCCTCTCATTTATTCCTTTTCCTCTTCCTCTTATTTCCTTTTCCTCTCTCATTTATTCCTTTTCCTCTTCCTCTTATTTCCTTTTCCTCTCTCATTTATTCCTTTTCCTCTTCCTCTTATTTCCTCTCATTTTTTTTTCCTCTCTCATTTATTCCTTTTCCTCTTCCTCTTATTTCCTTTTCCTCTCTCATTTATTCCTTTTCCTCTTCCTCTTATTTCCTTTTCCTCTCTCATTTATTCCTTTTCCTCTTCCTCTTATTTCCTTTTCCTCTCTCATTTATTCCTTTTCCTCTTCCTCTTATTTCCCTTTTCCTCTCTCATTTATTCCTTTTTCCTCTTCCTCTTTTATTCCTTTTCCTCTCTCATTTTTTCATTTTCCTCTTCCTCTTATTTCCTTTTTTCCTCTCTCATTTATTCCTTTTCCTCTTTTCCTCTTATTTCCTTTTCCTCTCTCATTTATTCCTTTTCCTCTTCCTCTTATTATTCTTTCCTTTTTCCTCTCTCATTTATTCCTTTTCCTCTTCCTCTTATTTCCTTTTCCTCTCTCTCATTTATTCCTTTTCCTCTTCCTCTTATTTCCCTTTCCTCTCTCATTTATTCCTTTTTCCTCTTTCTCTTATTTCCTTTTCCTCTCTCATTTATTCCTTTTCCTCTTCCTCTTCCTCTTATTTCCCTTTCCTCTCTCATTTATTCCTTTTCCTCTTCCTCTTATTTCCTTTTCCTCTCTCATTTATTCCTTTTCCTCTTCCTCTTATTTCCTTTTCCTCTCTCATTTATTCCTTTTTCCTCTTCCTCTTATTTCCTTTTCCTCTCTCATTTATTCCTTTTCCTCTTCCTCTTATTTCCTTTTCCTCTCTCATTTATTCCTTTTCCTCTTCCTCTTATTTCCTTTTTCCTCTCTCATTTATTCATTTTCCTCTTCCTCTTATTTCCTTTTCCTCTCTCATTTATTCCTTTTCCTCTTCCTCTTATTTCCCATTTTTTCCTCTCTCATTTATTCCTTTTCCTCTTCCTCTTATTTCCTTTTCCTCTCTCATTTATTCCTTTTCCTCTTCCTCTTATTTCCTTTTCTCTCTCATTTATTCCTTTTCCTCTTCCTCTTATTTCCTTTTTTCCTCTCTCATTTATTCCTTTTTTCTCTTCCTCTTATTTCCTTTTCTATTTGGCCTTTTCTCTCATTTATTCCTTTTCCTCTTCCTCTTATTTCCTTTTCCTCTCTCATTTATTCATTTTCCTCTTCCTCTTATTTCTTTTTTTCCTCTCTCTCATTTATTCCTTTCCCTCTTCCTCTTATTTCCTTTTCCTCTCTCATTTATTCCTTTTCCTCTTCCTTTTTATTTCCTTTTCCTCTCTCATTTATTCCTTTTCCTCTTCCTCTTATTTCCTTTTCCTCTCTCATTTATTCCTTTTCCTCTTCCTCTTATTTCCTTTTTCCTCTCTCATTTATTCCTTTTCCTCTTCCTCTTATTTCCCATTTTTCCTCTCTCATTTATTCCTTTTCCTCTTCCTCTTATTTCCTTTTCCTCTCTCATTTATTCCTTTTCCTCTTCCTCTTATTTCCTTTTCCTCTCTCATTTATTCATTTTCCTCTTCCTCTTATTTCCTTTTTCTCTCATTTATTCCTTTTCCTCTTCCTCTTATTTCCTTTTCCTCTCTCATTTATTCCTTTTCTCTTCCTCTTATTTCCTTTTCCTCTCTCATTTATTCTTTTTTTTCCTCTTCCTCTTATTTCCTTTTCCTCTCTCATTTATTCCTTTTCCTCTTCCTCTTATTTCCTTTTCCTCTCTCATTTATTCCTTTTCCTCTTCCTCTTATTTCCTTTTCCTCTCTCATTTATTCCTTTTCCTCTTCCTCTTATTTCCCTTTCCTCTCTCATTTATTCCTTTTCCTCTTCCTCTTATTTCCCTTTCCTCTCTCATTTATTCCTTTTCCTCTTCCTCTTATTTCCTTTTCCTCTCTCATTTATTCCTTTTCCTCTTCCTCTTATTTCCTTTTCCTCTCTCATTTATTCCTTTTTTCCTCTTCCTCTTATTTCCCTTTTTCCTCTCTCATTTATTCCTTTTCCTCTTCCTCTTATTTCCTTTTTCTCTCTCATTTATTCCTTTTCCTCTTCCTCTTATTTCCTTTTCCTCTCTCATTTATTCCTTTTCCTCTTCCTCTTATTTCCTTTTCTCTCTCATTCCTTTTTATTCCTTTTTCCTCTCTCTCTCTTATTTCCTTTTCTCTCTCATTTATTCATTTTCCTCTTCCTCTTATTTCCTTTTTCTCTCATTTATTCCTTTTTCCTCTTCCTCTTATTTCCTTTTTCTTCTCTCATTTATTCTTTTTTTCCTCTTTTCCTCTTATTTTTCCTTTTCCTTCTCTCATTTTATTCCATTTTTATTTTTCCTCTTCCTCTTATTTCCTTTTCCTCTCTCATTTATTCCTTTTCCTCTTCCTCTTATTTCCTTTTTCCTCTCTCATTTATTCCTTTTTCCTCTTCCTCTTATTTCCTTTTCCTCTCTCATTTATTCCTTTTCCTCTTCCTCTTATTTCCTTTTCCTCTCTCATTTATTCCTTTTCCTCTTCCTCTTATTTCCTTTTCCTCTCTCATTTATTCCTTTTCCTCTTCCTCTTATTTCCTTTTCCTCTCTCATTTATTCCTTTTTCCTCTTCCTCTTATTTCCTTTTCTTCTCTCTCATTTATTCCTTTTCCTCTTCCTCTTATTTCCTTTTCCTTTTCTCTCATTTATTCCTTTTCCTCCTTTTCCTCTTATTTCCTTTTCCTCTCTCATTTATTCCTTTTCCTCTTCCTCTTATTTCCCTTTCCTCTCTCATTTATTCCTTTTTTCCTCTTTCTCTTATTTCCTTTTCCTCTCTCATTTATTCCTTTTTTTCTCTTTTCCTCTTATTTTTCCTTTTCCTCTCTCATTTATTCCTTTTTCCTCTTCCTGTTATTTCCTTTTCCTCTCTCATTTATTCATTTTCCTCTTCCTCTTATTTCCTTTTCCTCTCTCATTTCCTTTTCCTTTTCCTCTTCCTCTTATTTTCCCTTTTTCTTCTCTCTCATTTATTCCATTTTTCCTCTTGCTCTTATTTCCTTTTTCTCTCATTTATTCCTTTTCCTCTTCCTCTTATTTCCTTTTCCTCTCTCATTTATTCATTTTCCTCTTCCTCTTATTTCCTTTTCCTCTCTCATTTATTCATTTTCCTCTTCCTCTTATTTCCTTTTCCTCTCTCATTTATTCCTTTTCCTCTTCCTCTTATTTCCTTTTCCTCTCTCATTTATTCATTTTTCTCTTCCTCTTATTTCCTTTTGCTCTCTCAGTTATTCCTTTTCCTCTTCCTCTTATTTCCTTTTCCTCTCTCATTTATTCATTTTCCTCTTCCTCTTATTTCCTTTTCCTCTCTCATTTATTCCTTTTCCTCTTCCCCTTATTTCCCTTTCCTCTCTCATTTATTCTTTTTCCTCTTCCTCTTATTTCCTTTCCTCTCTCATTTATTCCTTTTCCTCTTCCTCTTATTTCCTTTTTCTCTCTCATTTATTCCTTTTCCTCTTCCTCTTATTTCCCTTTTTCCTCTCTCATTTATTCCTTTTCCTCTTCCTCTTTTTTTTTTCCTCTCTCATTTATTTCCTTTTCCTCTTCCTCTTCCTTTTCCCTTTCCTCTCTCATTTATTCCTTTTCCTCTTCCTCTTATTTCCCTTTCCTCTCTCATTTATTCCTTTTCCTCTTCCTCTTCTTATTTCCTTTTCCTCTCTCATTTATTCATTTTCCTCTTCCTCTTATTTCCTTTCTTTTTCCTCTCTCATTTATTCCTTTTCCTCTTCCTCTTATTTCCTTTTCATTTTCTCTCATTTATTCCTTTTCCTCTTCCTCTTATTTCCTTTTCCTCTCTCATTTATTTCTTTTCCTCTTCCTCTTATTTCCCTTTTCCTCTTTCATTTGTTTTTATTCCTTTTCCTCTTCTCTTATTTCCTCTTCCTTTCCTCTCTCATTTATTCCTTTTCCTCTTCCTCTTATTTCCTTTTCCTCTCTCATTTATTCCTTTTCCTCTTCCTCTTATTTCCTTTTCCTCTCTCATTTATTCCTTTTCCTCTTCCTCTTATTTCCTTTTCCTCTCTCATTTATTCATTTTTCCTCTTCCTCTATTTATTTCCTTTTCCTCTCTCATTTATTCCTTTTCCTCTTCCTCTTATTTCCTTTTCCCTCTCTCATTTATTCATTTTCCTCTTCCTCTTATTTCCTTTTCCTCTCTCATTTATTCCTTTTCCTCTTCCTCTTATTTCCTTTTTCTCTCATTTATTCCTTTTTTTTTCTTCCTCTTATTTCCTTTCCTCTCTCATTTATTCCTTTTCCTCTTCCTCTTATTTCCTTATCCTCTCTCATTTATTCATTTTCCTCTTCCTCTTATTTCCTTTTCCTCTCTCATTTATTTCTTTTCCTCTTCCTCTATTTCCTTTTTCTCTCTCATTTATTCCTTTTCCTCTTCCTCTTATTTCCTTTTCCTCTCTCATTTATTCATTTATTCCTTTTCCTCTTCCTCTTATTTCCTTTTCCTCTCTCATTTATTCATTTTTTTCTCTTCCTCTTATTTCCTTTTCCTCTCTCATTTATTCCTTTTCCTCTTCCTCTTATTTCCTCATTTTTTTTCCTCTCTCATTTATTCATTTTCTCTTATTTTTCTCCTCATTTATTTCCTTTTCCTCTCTCATTTATTCATTTTCCTCTTCCTCTTATTTCCTTTTCCTCTCTCATTTATTCCTTTTCCTCTTCCTCTTATTTCCCTTTCCTCTCTCATTTATTCCTTTTCCTCTTCCTCTTATTTCCTTTTCCTCTCTCATTTATTCCTTTTCCTCTTCCTCTTATTTCCTTTTTCCTCTCTCATTTATTCCTTTTCCTCTTCCTCTTATTTCCTTTTCCTCTCTCATTTATTCATTTTCCTCTTCCTCTTATTTCCTTTTCCTCTCTCATTTATTCCTTTTCCTTTTCCTCTTATTTCCCTTTCCTCACTCATTTATTCCTTTTCCTCTTCCTCTTATTTTCTTTCCCTCTCTCATTTATTCATTTTCCTCTTATTCTTCCCCTCTCATTTTACTGCATTCATATTTAAGTTCCTCAATATTTCTTGGGCGCGTCTGATAAGCAGTTGATTTCAAATGGCACCCACATCCTCCAAAAAAGACAAATCCAAGAGTGTGCGGTCTGGTGTCGTCTTCGACCTTTCCATTAACCCATGTTGTGTGCTACTTTTGCCTCACCCTGCATATGACTCCCTCCCTCTCCTCTCTTAGCCAAAGGACGCTTTTAGCCATCAGCTAGTCGTATGTAACACAAAACAGAAGGTACACGTTATACAAATGCTGTAAGCTTACTCGACTGTACACGGGTATAAATAATAATTCTACCAAACCAGCAAAGAACTCATCTCAAAATTTAAGTCCCTTAGTGTCTTTCATAGTAACATTGCGCACATACGAAAACGGATATCTACTCTCTCTCTCCCTCCCTCACACACACACACAAACGCGCGCGCGTGGGCACAAACATTCTTTTATATACTATGTTGTTACATATATTCGGTCGTTTTTGCTGATGTTCTGCCAAAGATCTCGTGAAAAGAAGTCTTTCAAGGCATTTTTCGCTACTTAGTAACTCTGTTCATTCTGTGAAACTGCTGTTTAATGTTATTGAAATTTCATTTCAGATTTTGATATATCAAGAAGGTGAGATGGAATTTGAGATGGAATGCTAAACAGACAAAAATGAGCATGTTCGATATCTTCTTCTATTTGCTTTGAAACAACGCCACAAAGCTGCCAAAGCTGCTAGTGACATTTGTGCAGAGATGAAATCCTTTAAACAACCTAAGCTGTATGTTGAACAACTTAACGGGCTCAAAAAAGCAATTCAGCAGAAAAGACCTGACCGGCGATACTGTGTGAATATTTGTAGGCGTTCTGAAAGCAAAGGAAGTATTTGTCGCAGATTACTTCCACAACACAAAGAAAAATCACTGTAAGTACAGACTCGAATATCGGGGGCAGAAAGAAATGCTGAAAACTCGATTCGCCGGTACTATCTCAAATCACAATGCGTGTAACCAGTCAGAAAAATAACTCACTCTCTAACAAACGCCGAAGCAAAAAATGCCCGAATTTTCCGCCCTGAATCGAGAACACCAACTGCTTTTATCGGCAGAACCTATTTTGTTTCATTCGTCGACAGCTGGGATAGGATGCTCCGTAATTTGCATATCAAAATACTTTTATAGCGACTCCTGCGACGGACTTGTTTTTTTTTCGTCACTTTTTCAGTCGTAGAATACACGTGACGCGCTGTCGCTTGGTTTGACGAGGTAAGTTGCTGTTTTCTTCGCTATAAGATTTTTGCTGACTATTTTTTGGTAATGTTTCTTCGGCAGATCGCACACAAAACACGAACTTTTTTCCGGGGTACCTGATTATCTCTTTCACTACAATATTCAACATGACAATGCTCGCCCGATGTCACTAATATGACCATACATGCAATTAAAGGGCTCGGTTGAGAAATTCTGCCACACCCACCATATTCTCCTGATTTAGCTCCTTCAGACTAACAACCTTTTCATTTTCTAACAATTTGAGGGGTGTTTCGATCAACAACAATGTGGAGCTCAAAAGGTGGCTTGATGAATTTTTCAACAGCACGAGTGTAAACTGGTGGCAATGGATGCGTTTCTGATGATTGTTTCTTTCTGCCAATGACCGTGGCACCCATTAAAACCGTGTTTCTGGGCCTGACCCATTTAGTAAAGATAACGAGCGACTGAAGCGTGATCTTATGTCATCTTTTCAACCAATTCCCTGGCACGGTTCTTGTTTAATCGGCGCGTCAGATTGATTCTCATCCAACTGAACAGGTTAACCAGAACGTAGAGAGGTTCTGAGTTCTCCTTCTTGAAGCGGAAAAAAAAACACTTCTGCGCCATTCTGTCGATAATGAAGTCATTGCCGTACACATCAAAAATGTGTGGAGCATTTGTCGCTTCTTAGTAACTCTGTTTTTCCTGTGAAATTGCTATCTAACGTTATGGAAATTTCATTTTAGATTAGACACCCATTTGAGATGGAATCCCAAAACAGACAAAAATGAGCATGCTCGATATCTTCTAATCAAGGCCACAAAGCTGCTAGTGATATTTGTACTGTGTACATACAGATGAAATACTTTAAACACCATAAAGCTGTATGTTGAACAAATTAACGGGCTCAAAAAGCAATTCAGCGGAAAAGACCTGACCGGCGATACTATGTGAATATTCAACATGACAATGCTCGCCCGATGTCACTAATATGACCATACATCCAATTAAAGAGCTCGGTTGAGAAATTCTGCCACACCCACCATACTCTCCTCATTTAGCCTCTTCAGACTAACACCTTTCTGGGTCGCTTTCTAACAATTTGATGGGGTGTTTTGTTCAACAACAATGTGGAGCTTAAAACGTGGTATGATCATTTTTTTCGAGTCAAAACCTCGTGATTTTTACGGTCGAATCATTGAACAGTTAGTGGATCATTGGCAGGAGGCCGTAAACAATGAAGTGGGATATACAGCTGGATTATTCATCAGAACTATTCATAAATAATAACTATTAAAATATATTATGAAAAAAATGAACGAATTTATGTAACAATCTAATGGATTTCACGTATTTTGTCAACGGTATAATAGGCACCACCCTTCCTCGCTGAAAAACAACATAACACCATGATAAAAGACCCCAAACGTAATAAAAACAAAGCTTTAGCGTCAAAATGTTTATGTTATTATTAAGAGAAAAGACCATAGTATTTATATTATTTTATTAATTGTCTAAAACATTTGAAGCACGTTCGAAATTTTGGTTAAAAATCTTTGTTTTTTTTTACGTCAGCGGTTGGCGCAATATTTACGATTAGTGCTTCTGTTTTTTTTTTTTCAGGTGAAAAACACATTGATTTGGAAATTCTTGAAAACCTCAAATAATTGTCGGACTAATGAAACTTTCAGGACTTATTCACACATGAATGAAATTATTTTTGAAATAATTCTTTTAGAAAATATTGGAATTGTTTTTAAAAATGTTATATAATTTCATGAAATTCGAGAGATTAAATTTCAGTACCAAAATTTGTTTTATTAGTTAAAAGCAGGGCTCCTTGGAGAATGTAAATCATCAATTTTTTTAAAACAGTTCACCCAGTCACCGAAATGTGATCGAAATTGTAAAATAAAAAAATAAAAAAACTATGCGTTTTTTTATTAAATTATTTTATTAGAAAAGCTTTTAATTGCTTTTATAAATAAGATTTATTAAGGACACTTGTCTTAAAAAATTTTCGAAGAATAATGAATTTTTACAAGAATTGTTTTCATTTTTTAAAATTTTGATTATAATAATTTATAATATTATATATCATTTAAAATTCTTCATTACTTCAATTCGGTTAGTTGATATTAAGCGAAAACTATATTCACGAATCAAAAATGAAAAGGCTCAATAAAAGTCGTTTAGCCCCAATATTTTTATTCATATAAGATATTACGTAACTAGCTCCTCTTTGAAAGTATGGTCGACCATACACGACATAATCAGAAAATAAGTGCGAAGACTACAGTAAATTTAAATTCAACCTTCCTAAAATTAGATTACTCAGGATATTTTCCAACATTTTTAAGATTACTGAGTATTATAAAATTATATGAAAAAGGCGCTCACCCGTCATTTTCTTTAATTATGTTTTAACAGATAAAGTCTCCGTAGAACAACAGTAAACGTGCTGACAGATTTTAGAATCACTTGCTAAGTGATCTACGAGGGACAAGTGGCGGTAATAAGCGCGTAATCATCACTACCGTTTGTTTTAAAAATCCATTTTTCTGTTATTTTAAACTTAAAGTAAATATTTTTTAAAATCAGATAATTATACTTTAAATCAGCTTATATTCCTCAAATAAAGTTTCAGAAAAGTCTATTTAGTCTTGGAAGATTTTTAAAACCGACTATTAATTTCTGTTTACAGATGTATCAAAATGTTGACAATGGCTAGTTTTGTGAAAGTGACTAAAATGTTGAGATTCCAATCAACATAATTTCTATTTGAAATACACGAGAGTATTTTGCTTACTGGAAATAAAAAATTTAAACATTTAACTTTCAATTAAAGCTAAAATGAAAACTTCAAGAATGCTTACTCTATAATGATCACAACAAATGCTAATAATCACGAGTGGATTGATCAAAGTTCTTAAACTTAATAGGAAATAAGAATCCTAGAAAAATAAAATAAGTAGGTTTTATTTTATAATGGTTCAAGAGTGCTGAAGTTTTGGATATATAAATGATGTAATTTGTTTGTTCAACGGCACATCTACTTTTCATGGGTCATTTAATGCCGAAATTTAATTTTTTAAAAGCTTTGAAGTAATAAAAATATGATAGGTTATTCTGCTTTCGCAATTGAATACTTGGTAGATGATACACAGCTTTTGTGCATATATATATTTTTTGGAACATAATTAATAGAGGCGTGTTGCTATGTGTGTTTTATGTTGTAGTTTTGACGGTGTTATATTTTGGAATACACTTTGATTTCTTTCAGAAATTGTAGGATATTTTATGGATTAATGTCATGAAATTTCTTTTATGTTGGTTGTTTGGTTGATTTTGTTTAGAATCATATAAACCTCTGGGTTATTTAATGCTGAAATCTGACTATTTCGAACACAATTTTATGGCTTCAACTAAATATATTTTAAACGTAATTGTATGCTTATAGATGAACTGTTAGTCATTTTGCTATGAAATGTATTGTTGGTAATTCTATAAAATTGTATTGCTGGTGATTTTACTATAAAAATATATTTTTATACTTTCATAGTGTTACGTTTTCGTTTGGGGTTTTATTATTTCCTCATAGCCTGGATCATAACAGGTGCTACCACTCCGGGTTAGGGTAGATCTGGAAACAACAGCAATTAAAAGGTGGTTTCCACGCTCGTCATAACCTCTAATCTCTCGATCAGATGCCTTACTGCCGGATGTAGTTTATCGTCAAACCCTGGACTGGAATAGAGGACAGAAAGTGCTTCCTTCACTGGGAAAAATGAAAAAAACAAACTCGATATAAGATCTACGGTAATAACGATTCGTCTATCCGTCACATAGCTTTTATCAAAGGATATTTTTTATAATTGTTATTATTATTTATTGCTCATTATTTCTTAGTTCTCGTACGATCATCGAAGTTAAGCAACGTCGAGTCTGGTCAGTACCTAGTTGAATGACCCCTTAGGACTAGCAGTTGCTTAGATGTGCAGGCTGTGTAATAAGCAATGGCTCGAAATTGGAAATGGAAGTGCTGAGTTGCATTTCTCGCCGGGGTTGTTATATTCACTAACGCACAAATAGATTGGGAAAGGTATAAACCCAAGTCTTCTCCCCCAGCTATGGGTTAATTAGTAGGACTTGTATCAGTAAATAGTTATTATTTCCTGAAAGATTCTTACAATAGAAAAAATATTTCTGGTTTTAAAAATACTTTTCAAAAGGTTGATAGTTCGTAAAAAATAGTCAAACGATCTTAATTTCTTAGGGTACCTAATTTCTAAGTTAAGTTTAATCATGTGAATATATATCCATGGGTAGTATATATATATATATATATATATATATATATATATATATATATATATATATATGAAAACACATCATCTCTAAGATTCGGTATTATCTGCGATTTCGAACATTTGCTGGGACTGCATTATATTTTCGGACATCTCCTGTGACTCCTTTAGATTTTCGGACATCTGCTGGGACTGCCTTAGATTTTCGGACATCTGCTGGGACTCCTTTAGATTTTCGGACATCTTCTGAGACTCCCTTAGATTTTCGGACATCTGCTGGGACTCCTTTAGATTTTCGGACATCTTCTGAGACTCCCTTAGATTTTCGGACATCTGCTGGGACTCCTTTAGATTTTCGGACATCTGCTGATACTCCCTTAGATTTTCGGACATCTGCTGGGACTCTTTTAGATTTTTGGACATCTGCTGGGACTCCTTTAGATGTTCAGACATCTGCTGGGACTCCCTTAGATGTTCGGACATCTGCTGGGACTCCATTAGATGTCCGGACATCTGCTGGGATTCCTTTAGATGTTCGGACTTCTTCTGGGACTCCCTTAGATGTTCGGACATCTGCTGGGACTCCATTAGATTTTATGCGATATACGAGATCGGTAGGTATATATATGTAGGAACACACATCGTCTCCAAGCTGGGACCGCCTTACATTTTGTGATATACGAAATTTCAGTGCTGTCAAAAACAGCATAATTAAATCAGTCAGTTATGTGCCATGCGTGATACACGCTTAGACAATCATGAATCGTTAGATATATGACAGACGAGGCAGATTGTTTTCCCGCAGTAGGTTGCCATTTCTTTCATTTGTTTCTGCGGCAGACCAGTTGCCATCCAATATCTGTCCTGCTACTTACCCATAGCTGGAGGGAGAAGAAGAGAATTAATACCTTTTCTAAAGGTATTAGCACGTAAGTGAATGTAATGGCTTCGACTGGAATTCGAACTCGGTTCTCCGATTCCTCAATCCGAGCCGCTATCCACCGTGCCTCCAGAAACGAAAAAAACTGTCGTTATAAAGAAGTACATGGCTGTATTCAAATTTGCATCTGTGTGATTTATTAATAGGTACAGATGTCGAATGTTTGGCTGATGTGCGTCTGAAATAGAGTGTAATCGATAGCAAAGTATCGGTGCTTACAAACTTAAGAATAGCAACGATGAGTCATGTTCCAAATTTAACGTTATAGGAAGAAGCAGTCTCTAATCTCATACAATTTCAGCTTGGCAGTTATCCTCTCCCCACCGTTTGGAAAATCGATTTGGCCTTAATGGTAAATCCTTTGTAATCAGAAATAAACAAACCTTAAATATTGATATTATATTGATGCTCTTGCTGCAACTGGATTCGCGAAGAGAAAGAGGAAAAAAAAAAGCCTGCGAATGCCTAAACAACAATTGTCTGTCCCAACGCGAGCAGGTGCAGCTTGGTAGTTGAAGCATAAAACCTAGAGGCTTGCGGAAAAATGTCGTTTTCATGCCAGAATGAGTCATCAAATTTATTTTATTTTTCGGAGGAATTGTACCCTACGGTTGGTTGGTTGTTTTGTTTTATGGCATATCAACCTCAGTGGGTCATTTAATGCTAACAAAGTTTTTAAAATAGATTCATAGCGATAGTTTGGTAAAAAAAAAAAAAAGAAAAAAAAGGTGTGTATGTATACATATATATTTGAACCATTTTTCAATTACTCATTTTTGAGTACAATCACATGTATTGCTGGTAATTTTTTTTTCAAAAACGGTTTACTGGTAATATATTTTTTATTTTAAAAAAAAATATATTGCTGGTAATAGTTTTTTTTTCTTCAAAAATTTATTTCTGGTAATAATTTTTTACAAAGAATTTCTGGTATTAAAACCTATTTTTAAACTTTTATATTGCTTTTTACCTCAGTTTCGGGGTTATCTGGGACACTAACAGGTGCTACCACCTGGGAACACCAGCAATTAAGAGATGGTTTCACGCTCCTCAAAACTTCATTATCAAAGGCCTTTCTGTTGGACGTAGTTATAGTCTTACCCTGAACGCGGATGTAGTTTATCGTCATTCCCAGAAAGCCCGATTGGGGCGGGGGTCTTACCCCTCTGGAGAGGTGCAGTCGGCGTATTCTACAGCCCCAGCTGACAGGGCGATGTCCTCTACAGTTATGAATTATATGTAGTGCCAAGTAAGGCTAGAGAGCCTAGTTTACCCTTCAATTTCACCAATATGTGGCAGTGGGTAGAAGAAATTATTTCACCTTTTTTTACCAAGAGAATTTATGTTAAGTGAACGGAACTAAGCCAGAATTTTAACTTGGCACTGATAATCCCTCACGCAAAGTGAACTTAAATTGAGGGTGTCTATCGAGTTAGTCCAATTCTGTAGCCTTGTGCCATACTAGGCAAGGTTTAGTGCGCTTAACCACTTCATGATGAGTGCATATATTTCATGGGCGCCTCCAGTCATTATTTAGCATACTAATGTTCAAGAAGACGGTCCACTCTCGGAGAACTGGCGCAACACAATCATCCTTAATTCTATTCTCCCTATGTGCGGTTGTACCAAAGTTTGTAAATATATGTATCTAAAGAAACAATAGTTACAATGTCGGCACTCTCACGCATCCGAACATCGGGATCGACATCCTCTCTCCCTATTTCCTCCCACCTCCGGCTGCGGTGCCAAAGATGGCGTAAATCAAAGGGAGTTTGATGAGTCCATTGTTATATATTTCACTGCCGTACCAGTCGTCGTTGGAATTTAATTTTAAAGAATTTATTTGGAATAGTGATTTACAGAACAAGCACGCCTTTAAATTCTGGCGGAAAGTGATCTTCCTAGACGCCCTGACGATATTCAGTCACCCCACCCACGAGGGTGTCATGTGGCACAAGGCCTTTTTAACGTGGGCATTCCGAGCCCGTGGGCTCGGCCAAAAATATGCCCATTGAACCCGTATAAACGGGTTCAGGGCCGGTTTACCTCCCCGAAGGAGACTCCGCCCTTCGGCGGAGCCTCCTTCGGGTTCCTCCCGTCCGTAGGAAGAGAGTTCAACCGAACAGTCGCTCAGAAAGTACTGACTCGACTGACTCAGACACTCTGACGCAGTTCTATACAAGATAGATGGTAAGCTTAATAAATATACTGATCTTAGAAATCAGTGGCTTACCTCAAAGCCGAGAATATTGGATATTTCCAGTCTGTGACAAAAAATAAATTTTTGAGCAAAAGGAAAAGCGAAGATTTTGATTTCTGATTTTCTAGGCAGTGTCCCCCACTCCAATCAATGGCGCAGTCAAATCTTATTCGCTTCTATTTCTTCCCATTTTTCCTTGCGGTTAACTAAACCTGGTAAATATCAACATAGAAGAAAAACCCGGATAATTGGATTAGCGGTCAAACATTTATTTGAGGCGAATTTTTTTAAAAATCCCACCAAGATCAATTCCACGGATTGTTTGGGACGTTAATCGAGACAGTGCAAACAAACTGATCTTTTGATTAACCATTGCCGACTCAGTCAGGGTTTATTTGGCTTCATTGGTTGATCCGCTTTCTACGGTTTATCAACCCTTTGCAGGTTATTCAAAGCCAGAAAATATTGTTAGATTGTAGGGAAATATTTTTATAGATAATACTAGTTTAGTGATACATTTCTAATTAAACATTATTTGGAGATCAATTTTATATTACAATCAATATAGAAACTGATCCCTCACTTTGTGTCTATGGGAGGTTATATACATTTATATTCCAGAGAATGTAAATAAATCTAAAAGACATGCCTGTGTAGCTAATCAGAATTTGATTGATTGATTCGTTTTCTACGGCTTATCAACCCTTTCCAGGTTATTTAAAGCCAGAAATATCTTTACAGTGTAAGAATTGTTTTTGAGATATTAATGATTTAGAAATTCATACTAATTAAACCATAAGTGGAGGAGAAAAGGTGGATTCATACCTAATCAAAATTTTGATAAACAAGAAATTACAATGTGGATATAAAGTGGGGGATCAATTCTATATTACAATCACTATATAAACTGATCTATTACTTTGTGTTCATTTTAGTTTCTATGCATTTATATTCCAAAGAATGTAAATAACTCTAAAAGTCATGCCTGTGTAGCTAATCAGCATTTGACTAATTAAATGATTTGTTTTCTACGGATTATCAACCCTTTACAGGTTATTTAAAGCCAGAAATTATTGTTAGTTTGTAAGAATTTGTTTTTTTTTCTTTTTTGAGATAATAATGATTTAGTGCTACATGTTTTACTAATTAACCTATAGCTGGGGAGAGAAGAGATGGATTCATGCCTTTCCCAGAGGTATTTGCGCGTAATGGAATAAAAGGAACCGAATAGGAATTCTAACTTGGCACTCCAATTAGTAATTCCAAGCTATTATCAATTACAGCACCCACATATCCAAGCTTAGAGCACCTGGTATACCCATCTAAGTAGTGACCAGGCTCGACGTTGCTTAACATCGGTGATCGTACGAGAACCGTTTTTTCGACGTAATATGACTGTGAACCAATTGCAGTATAAAACTATTTGGCATTGTACGTGTCGACGTTATATATATATATATATATATATATATATATATATATATATATATATATATGAAGAAATATAGTCTTAAGATGTGCTATATTTATGGGATAAAGTGCTCAATATCAGAGATAGAGTGTGTGTAAATATAAAAGTGAACATAGAAGTGAACACTTAGAGGCGACAGTCTGCTAGATGCAATCGTCAGGCCTATGTTCACTTATATATATATATATATATATATATATATATATATATATATATATGTGTGTGTGTGTGTGTGTGTGTGTGTGTGTGTGTGTGTGTGTGCCTGACTGGACGCCTGCAAAAGAGATTAACTCGCTACCCAATTCGATGGCGAAATCTGAAACAAACAGCCGACCATTATGGCGATTTTCCATGCGTAGCTTAGACGTGGTACAAGACCGAAATCATAGGGCACCGTGTGAGGATCGAACTCACTTCTCAGTCGTAAATGTTTTAGCAAAACAAGCTTGCTAACCATTATATTACGTCAAAGATTTGGCGCTTCGATGTGGTGTAATGGTTAGTAAGCTTATCTCGCTAAAACAATTACGACTGAGTAGCGAATTCGATCCTCACTGGGTGCCCCCATACTTTCCGCCTTGTGCCACATCTAATCCCCCCATGTCAACCATTATGCATGTATATTCATATAAACCTCTTGCCAGGCGGGCGATTACTCTTTTCCTAAAGAAAATTCGATATCGAAAGAAAAGCTTCGTATTACTAACTCTTAAAAGGCAGAACCAATTAAAAAAACAACAACAAATAATCCATTTAATAATTCTAAAAAAATAATCCACTTAATGATTCTAAAAATAAATTAACAACAGAGAAATAAACTGAGTTTAATCAGAATCTCAAATCGCTAAATGAAAACGAGGCTGGCTGCATTGATCCTTCGAGGAACATTCATTCGAGAGAAATGTGATCAAAATCGAGTCTAACCGCATAATAGAAAACAGAAAGAGAAGCTTGTTTGTGCTATGATCAAATAAATGCACACTTTTATGTTGCTGCTTTTAATGGCGACATTAATACGAAAGGTCATTTACTGCATCGCTTGAACCAAAAGCCATTTCCTAATTAAACGAAATAATAAATGAAAGAAGAGCTGACAACTAGATGAAAAAACAAAACAAAAACATGTATATTATAGCATACTAATTCAAATAAAATGATCACATTTTCCTCTTCTAAAAAGGTATAGAATAATTGCATAAAATAATTAATGATATTTCAAGGTATCCTACGGATGGCTGAAACCACAGATAGGACCGAAATTTAGAGAACTTTTCTATCTATACAAACAGGATAGTTACAACACGATTTCGAACAATGCCCTCGCTTTGACCATCCACAGATATGGGTGTAATGACAAAAGTAGACAGGTGTAGGCTTTAAGACATCTTTATTCAACTGAGAATACAAGGTTCGCGTATATTGTCCTTTTATAGTCTCAGTAAACAGAAACTGCTCTGTCAAAGAGAAGAGTAACAAAATAAGGGGATACTACTCTTGATTATTCATAACAATAGGTAGCACTGATGTGGCTTTTAGTTTTGCTAGGGTTTTACATTCTTTTGCGCAGATGCGGCAAAGTTGGGCGTCTTTTCACTAGTTGTTGCAATAATATTGTGTGCTGAACTTTCAAATATTGTTTTAGTACTCAAACTACAAGTACACTTGCAATGCTTATTACAGATCTGGCAAACTTAGTTGTTTTGTACAGGTCCAGGTCTGTTTTGTAAAGTCTATCCAGCTTCCTCGTTCGTTTTCATGGGACGGGTAGGACCGTAGCAGTTTCTGTTAATATTCTGGTACACCCTGCATGTTAAATTATTATAATATTAAAATATTATGTTTCACTTAGTCACTTACCACGACTTCCGTTAGAAATTCTCCTGACTGACTCCAATGGACTTCACTGACTCACTTTGAGTTCTTTATTTAAGGCATCTTGTCTAGTTCATTTATGTTACCGAGGGTGTGTTATTTATATGATGGGTGAGACCGTAGAGATTTCAACTGATTTTCTGGTATATCCTGCATGTTAAATTATTTCCAGCGTAGTACTGATCGTAATTCGCGGATTCTTCTTGTGGATAACGAGGCCTGAATTGGAAAGACATACTCCGCAACAATCATCACATGTAAATTGATTGATTACTTCATCAATAATTTTCCCTTGCTTTCATGAATTGTACACCTCCGCTTATTTTGATAACCAGAAACAGTTTCCCCACACAAGATCTTCTATATAGCAAGCTGAAAGTGGCTTTTTAAACAGTCATTGAAGGGCTATCTTGTTATATGGTGGGATCGAATGCCGTAGAAACATTTGTTTGGGTATTCTGATCTTTTATACATACATATATACATGCATATATATATATATATATATATATATATATATATATATATATATATATATATATATATTTCAATTTCGATAAACGTGCAATCAATTTACAAATTCATGAATTATTCACACAAAAACAAATGCAGAGGTTAATGATTTAATTGGCGAGAAATCCATCGTCGCAAACAATTCAAATAATATACAAAAACCTCCGAATCCGTTATGAATGAAAAGATCCTTGTTTCTATAAATTTCTGCCGTATTAGTTCTTATTTTTACTACAAGCTTTCGTCTGTTCCTACAGACATCTTCAGGTATGGAATAGATGTTGTTCTTGTTTTTTCTCTTAGTAATAAGAGGACAACGAAAATATATGTATTGTTGTATCCGAAAATGCTATTGGAAATGAGTTATTGTTTTGGAGTGTGCAGTAGCAACGCTGAGTTTGATTTTAAATTTTTTACAGTTGTGCGTTCATGTACAAATATGGTGATAAACGAATTTTTTACTGGTAAATTTTCTGTCAAAGTGGCATGAACTATATTGTACAATAATTACAGTAATGTCGCACTTATTATCCAAAAGTCGCACTTGGATCAGTTATTTTAATTTCGATAAACGTGCAATCAATTTACAAATTCATGAATTATTCACACAAAAACAAATGCAAAGGTTAATGATTTAATTGGCGAGAAATCCATCGTCGCAAACAATTCAAATAATATACAAAAACCTCCGAATCCGTTATGAATGAATATATATATATATATATGTTGCTCGCTTATTTTGTCTTATCAAGGTTTGAATTATAGTACTTTGTAGCCTCCACATGATTTGACTGACCTTTCAACCACCTGATGAACATTCATGAACATTCTCAAATTTAAAAGCCTTGATAAACCAATGACATCCTTTATTTTGTATATAAGAACGTACAAGAAAATAAACATTTACATTTGCCCTCATAAAGTCCCTCAGAGGACGAAATGCGCCGACTAAGAATAGTTTTTTCTCTTGCCTTTTATCCATATATATATATATATATATATATATATATATATATATATATATATATATATATATATATATATGAAGGAAAGTAAGACTATCTGAAGTGAATTAGTGCTACAACATTCAGAAAAAAACCTAAAATATATGTCCGCTATATAGACAAGTAAAAATAAAATCATTCTTGATAGTGATTAAAAGTATTGCCGAAAGCGCTCCAACATACAGAACAATATATACAAGGGTGTGGTGGGTAAATTGTCGCCATTTTATGTTTCTAATTTCGCGCATGCGCGTTGTTTGTTTTTGATTTTGTCTGCACATTATAGTAGGGTTAGTTGGGCACCGTCTGTGAGAAAAAAGAGCACCATGAAGCAATTCACTCCGCTAAAAATTTGGAAACGGCATGCTGTACTGCTTAACTTTGGCGCCAGAACCTCCAATACGAACATTTAAGAATCTTTGAGTGTCAATCTGAGGACAGTGCAGAAGATTAAGAAAGAGTTGGATGAGTCTAATGGTGATTACGAAAGTACGGCAGATCGAAAAACTTCCTTTGATCGTTCCGACGAAGGAAGAACTCCCGAATTTGTTGTTGAGGGCCTTAGTGCCTTGAGGAGATTGTGCTGCCCTGGGCCAAGAGGGTGGCTAATGGAAGAACCTATGTTTGGCAACAGGACTATGCACCATGCCACACAAGCAGGAGAAACCAATCATGGCTATCAAACTATTTCTGCGACCACATCACCCCTTTCATCTGGCCACCTAATTCCTCAGACTGCAATCCCTTGATTATTATGTGTGGGGCGCGGATGAGCAAGAGACCAATAAAATTCCTTGTAACATCAAAGATGAACTGAAGGCAAGAATTATGATAGCATTCACCAACTTAAACAGGGAAACCGTCCAGAAGAGTTGCAGGAGATTCCAAAATCGCCTGGAGGTCCTGGTTGAAGCCAATGGCGATATTATTGAATAAATTTACTCTTTAGTATTTCAAAATATTTTCTGTGTAATTTTGATATATATATATATATATATATGTGTGTGTGTGTGTGTGTGTGTGTGTGTGTGTGTGTGTGTGTGTGTGTGTGTGTGTTAAAATGGGATGTCAGTGTTACTATCATTTTTGCGTAATTTAGACGACAATTTTACATCGCATCCTGTATATCTTGGTTACAGTATTTAATGGTATGAAGAAGAACAACAGAAAAGAAAATGGTAGGTTCTACAAGGTCAAGGTAGGTTCTACAAGGTCAAGGTAGGTTCTACAAGGTCAGCTTGCTTGACACCCTTTCCTATTTTGATGGGTTTTAAAATGCAAACCACCAATGTTATCAGTAATCTTACGTCATCAAGAAATGACTGGATAATATTTATTTTCTCTAAAACTTTGTCGATGCTCACATGTTCAGTCCATGGCATCCTCAGCCTCATTTGGGAGAACCACAAGTTGCCTGAAGTCTCTTCTTCATCTGTGATGTGGTTTCGGTGTCGCTTTTCCCGTTCTCTGTTAAAACACGTCCTATATATTAAAATGTTTGATTTGGTTGTCTCCAATTTTAATCCGCATTTTGGCCGGTCTCTTTTGCTGACAACCATAGCTTCTATCTTCTGTGGGTGCTCCTGTAGTTTCATTTCAGTGTCTACTATCTGAATATTTCATATTGTTAAGATTGTGTCAGCCGATAATGAATTATAATCAGTGAGTCATGTGCCATGCGTGATACACGCTTAGGCGACGATGCATTTTTCGATACATGACTGACAAGGCAGAATTTTTTCCTCGTAGTAGGTTGTCATTTCTTTCTACGGTACGCCACTTGCCGTCCAAGGCTATAGAACCCGGTCTGTCCTGCTATTTACCCATAGCTGAGGGGAGAAGAAAAGGATTCATACCTTTCCCAAGGGTATTAGCACGTAAGTGAATGTAATGGATTTGAGTGGAATTCGAACTCGGCTCTCCAATTCCTCAATCCAAGCCGCTATTTACAGTGCCTCCTTTACTCTACTGTGCCTATTATAATACGACTTCTAATTCTCTCTGAATTGCTTCACAGTAAAGGTTAAATATCGGGTCGATCTCTCGATTATAAATGCACAAAATATCTTCCTCTTTGTTTTCTTTTCTGGACGAAATTTTGAGCTGAATCAATTTTTTTTTTATCAAATCGTGAATTGAAAAATGAACGGCCACTCTTCAAGATCTTTTTTCATTAATGCAGCTACCTTCAGGGATCTACGTTTCGACCTACCTTGTTCCTAGTTTTCATGAATGGCTTTCCTGATGGCTTCAGCTTTCAACCTGTTATCTATGTTGATGACACAACTATTTTCTTCTGTCTTAATAACAATTCTTACCAATTCGTTAATTTCAAATTTGCAGCTGATCTCAAAAGTGACCTACAATTAATTGTTAATTGGGGCAAATAATGTCCTATTAATTCTAACGACTCCGGAACAAAACTGCTTTATATTAATCTCATCTGAGAGGCCCATTTCTGCCTTCCACCAGTATGACTGATACTAACCTCCAAGAGATTGACTTATTAAACCTCGAACTAAAGTTCTCTGCTGGCATTAAGTGGAAAGATTATATTGAATCAGTTGCTAGATCTGCTGCTAGGAAATTTGGTTCACTGTGTCGTGCTAGACAATTTTTTTCTCCGGAATCTGTTTTACATATTTATAAGTATATCATTTGTACATGTTTAGCCTGGCCTGGTGCTACTGTTTATATATTTAGAGATTCTTGGTAAAATCCAAAGAAGAATTTTGATGTTATTGGTATTAATCTGGTATCCCGGCTTCAGTCACTTTTCCACTGCCGTAATGTCGTTTCTCTGTGACTTTTCTATAAATACATTCATGGTAATTGTTCTGATTAACTTTCCTCTATGGTACCTAGACTTTATGAATTTAAGCGTACTGGTAGATTGATAACAAACACTCATCATCTTACATTTGGATTAGCTAGATACAACCGTAAGTTCTATGATAACAGTTTCTTCTATCACTGTTCCCGCTACTGGGACTCTCTTCTAGCTTCTTGCTTTCCAGGCAGAAATTCAAAAGCAATGTCAATCGTTATATACTGTCTTCTTGATTCATCTTCTTTTATTGTTCTCACTCTTTGATAACGTTGTTCTTTTTCCGAAGATTTCAGCCTCTTGTTTCTTCGTGCTTGGGGTGGAATGATAAAAACTTAACTCCTGTGTACGATGAGATCGGAAGATGCATTTAAAAAACAAGGCATAAAGAAGCTACTAATAATCTTGCCTCTTTCAGGTTTGCACAGAATCTGGACTCAGCACCGAAAACGGATTTTTTTCCTCGGATGCCTGTTCATAAGTTCGCTTGGATACACGCATAATCCAAACGCAGGCATATCCTCGGCTATATCATTACTTGAAAACAAAGCCTTCAAGATGCATGCATGGTTCAATCATTCGTGATGCAGAGTGCTATACAGATCAACTTATCCGTGGCAAATTGAAACTATCCATCTTGATTAAATGTTCACCTGAGAAAAAGCTCCATTATGATGCATCGAAACTGCAGAATTTAAAGATACGAGAAAATCATCAGAAAGCTCTTAAGGCTGTGGAATTGAACAGAAAGAAGGTAAGATGAGTATAAGAACCGAATCCTACAATGTCAATATTGATGGCCTTGGTTTCAAGAAATAGAAACATCCGCTTAACTTGGTGATAATAATCAGCATATCCCCAAATATCTGGAAATCTAAAAATATCAGTCAGTCAGTTATGTCACGCGTGATACACGCTTAGGTGATCATGTATCTTTCAATACATGACTGACGAGGCGGATTTTTTTCTCCGCAGTAGGTTGCCATTTCTTTCTATGTCAGACTAGTTGCCATCCAAAGCTATAGAACCCGGTCTGTCCTGCTATTTACCCATAGCTAGACGGAGAAGAAATAAACCCCCAAACCATCACCTAAAACGGATTTTTTTTCCTCAGATGCCTGTTCATAAGTTCGCATGATCTAAACGTAGCCATACATCACTAACGAGGCAGATTTTTAATCCCGGATTAGGTTGCCATTTCTTTCTGCGGTAAACGATCCAAGGCTATAGAACCTTGTCTGCCCTGCTATTTACTCGCTCATTATTAATAAGTTTTTATGTTGTTTAATAATAATCCAATATCTATTCACTCAGTTATTTGCCAGTTATTTTTAAATGATCCGTGGTTTGAAATTTGAAATAATCTCGACCTTTTTTCCTTCTTGTGAGTTGTTTCGAACGGTCATAAACAAAGTAATTGTAGAAAGTCACTGTTCAAGATAATAAATTCAACTGGTAAAGGCTGGTACGTGCGTGTGTAAAAAAACGCAAAATTCATGAGCGAGTATCAGTCAGTTATGTGCCATGCGTGATAGACGCTTAGGTGATCATGTATCTTTCGATACATGACTGACGAGGCAGATTTTTTCCCCGCAGTATGTTGCGATTTTATTCTGCGATAGACCGGTTTCCATCCAAGGCTTTAGAACCCAGTCTGTCCTGCTATTTACAAATATCTTGGTCGAGAAGAGGATTCATACCTTCCCCAAGGGTAATAACACGTAAGTGAATGTAATGGATTCGACTGAAAGTTAGTCAGTTGTGCGCCACGCGTATTACACGCTTAGGTAATCATGTATCTTTCGACGAGGCATATTTTTTCCAGCAGTTAGTTGACCACTTACTGTATTACTGTAGACCAGTTGCCATCCAAGGCTATAGAACCCAGTCTGTCTTGCTATTTACTTCCTCATTATTAATAATTTTTTATGTTAAGTTTAATAATAATCCAATACCTTTTCATTCAGTTATGTGCTATGCCTATTTCGATACACACAGAGATATTTAAATGATCCGTGATTTGAAATTTGAAATAGTCTCGACCTTTTTTTTTTCTTGAGTCGTTTCGACCGGTCATAAACAAAGTAATTGTAAAAAAAGTCACTGTTCAGTTTAATAAATTCAACCGATCAAGGCTGGCTAGTGGATGACAGAACGTGTTCTGGGGGAGGAAGAAGAGGGAAGGAACTTGTTGAGAGCTTCAAGGGATAGAGGGAGATGAAGAGCCATGATCGCCTACGTCTTGAAAGGACATGGCATATAAAAAGAAAAAAACTTTTTATGCCTTAACCCTCGACATGTTTCGTGTGTAGAAATCGGGTTAGCATTGTATCGGGAGTATGTTCCGCAAAGCAACAATTCTGGGGAAGAAGTTGTTTGAGTGGAACTTCCTCTTTACCAATGGAATACGAAGGGAATGAAGATCAGTCAACGGTATGTGTATGGCTTGAGGGGTACTAGACGTAAAGTTCCAAAATGGATCATTTAAATATCTCTGTGTGTATCGAAAGAGGCATAGCACATAACTGAATGAAAAGATATTGGATTATTATTAAACTTAACATAAAAAACTTATCAATAATTAGGAAGTAAATAGCAAGACAGACTGGGTTCTATAGCCTTGGATGGCAATTGGTCTACAGTAATACAGTAAGTGGTCAACTAACTGCTGGAAAAAAATCTGCCTCGTCAGTCATGTATCGAAAGATACATGATTACCTAAGCGTGTATCATGCATGGCACATAACTTACTGATACTCGCTCATGAATTTTGCGTTTTTTTTTACACACGCACGTACCTGCGCGTGTAAAAAAAAAAAACGCGTATCAGTCAGTTATGTGCCATGCGTGATACACGCTTAGACGATCATGTATATTTTAATACATGACTGACGAGGCAGATTTTTTTTTTCTGCAGTAGGTTGCCATTTCTTTCTGCGGTAGACCAGTTGCCATCCAAGGCTATAGAACCCGGTCTGTCCTGCTATTTATTTGCTGGGTGGGGAGAGAAGAAAAGGATCCATACCTTTCCCAAGGGTATTAGCACGTAAGTAAATGTAATGGCTTTGACTGAAATTCGAACTCGGCTCTCCGGCTATTCATTACCCCACCGTGCCTCCTCTAAAAATATACTGAGACAAAAACACCTCAGTGCATCAGATAAACATTCTAAATGTTTAGAACCGTTTATAGGAAAGTATTTAAAAAAACAATAAAAAACAAACTCGTAACGACAGCGTAAATTATGAGATTATAATTTTCCCGCTCGTAAACTCCAGGACAAATAAATTGAACATCGCTTAACAAAGTTTGTGCTGGTTTAACGAAAGTATTCTAAATTAGGAATATAATCCGTTTCAGAAGCATTCTCTGTTAACGTGGAAAATACATAGAAAATACGTGGATAAATATGGATGTGTTATTGAGCATTCTTGTTCAGGCGAGCTACGTTCCTTGGTTTCGCCTGTCCTGGGTATGACGATAAACTATGTCCAGCAGCAAGGCCTCTGATCAGGAGGTTTTGAGGAGCGTGGAGCCACCTCTTAATTGCTGGTGTTCCCAGGTCCACCCTGACCCTGGGTGGTAGCACCTGTTAGAGTCCCAGCTATGGGCATATAGTTAACACCCAAACTTGTGTAAAAATAGGTTTTAATACCAGAAATACTTTGTAATAAAAAACGTTATTACCAGCAATAAGTTTTGAAGGAAAACTTATTATCAGCAATACTAAACAAAACAAAATACCAGTAATACAAACAGCTATACATTCTTTGAAAAAAATATGACCAGATATAGATTTCTTCAAGGAAAAATATTCCCAGAAATAGATTTTTGAAGAAAAACATTACCAGCAATAAGTTTTTTTCGGCATTAAATAACCCATTGTGGTTGATATGCCGTAAAACAAACTAAACCAAACAAACCAAACCTTGGTTTCGCCATTTTGGAACTTTACGTCTAGTATCCCTCAAGCCATGCACATACGGTTGACTGATCTTCATTCCGTTCGTATTCCATTGGTAGAGAAGAAGTTCCACTCAAACATCTTCTTCCCCAGAATTGTTGTTTTGCGGAATATACTCCCGAGACAATGCTAACCCGATTGCTACACACGAAACATGTCGAGGGTTAAGGCATAAAAAGTTTCTTTCTTTTTATATACCATGTCCTTTCAAGACGTAGGCGATCATGGCTCTTCATCTCCCTCTATCCCTTGCAGGTCTCAACAAGTTCCTTCCCTCTTCTTCCTCCCCCAGAACACGTTCTGTCATCCACTAGCCAGGCTTGCCACTTCCTTCTATTCGACCCATGAGAATAGGATTCTCTCGGCCCTCCTTCCTCATTATGTGATCCAGAAACTTCAGCTGCCGCTTCCTCATATTAAGTATAAGCCTCTTCCTTGTTTGCAACCTCACTAAGATCACATCGTCGCTCACACGCTCAGTCCATGATATCCTTAGCATCCTTCTGTAGAACCACGTCTCTGCCGCCTCAAGTCTCTTCTTCATCTTTGAGGGAATCGTTCAACATTCACAGCCGTTAAAAAGAACAGATGTCACGTAACAGCTCAGTATTCTTTTCTGTATTTTCCTCATGCCTCGCAAAGTTTTTGGAATGTGTCCTTTTCCATCTCATTACATCTACGGATCTAGAAAACTGAAAAAAAAAAACACTTAGGGAAAATTAGAAATGAGACCAAGATTGTAGACCTTCAAACAAACTAACGTAATTCCCGGTTACGTGTATTCTCCGAAAAGTGCATGAGTTGTGAGAGGTTTTGTTGATACGATATACCAAGAGCAGAATTTCCATTGACAAAGTCGATGCGTGACACCCACATAATAATAATAATAATAATAATAATCTCTATTATAATTCTGCTTGTCAGTTAGTTTGCACGACCATTATGTCCAGTCAATACTTAAAAAAATAATGGACTATTCTAAATTGTCCGCGTGAAAATATGGAACCGACATACCAAAGGGCGCTGCTTGGCTTCAGTGAGAAATTTCAAATCTTTTTATTGGCACACATTTATTTATAAATAAATTTATTAATAAAAAACGTTTGCCAGACGGGTTTTCGATCAATAATAATAATAATAATAATAATAATAATGATAATAAATGTAAGGATTACTTTTGACAGAGGGCACATACAAGGAGGACGCAGGTTCGAATCTTGCCGGAGAGAGCATATCTTTCTTTAATAAGATTTCAAGAATATTCAGATCGGTAAACGAAAATAAATAAATATACATACTGATTAATAAATAAACAGAGCATCTGCTCAAATATGGGTGTCCACTAAAAATAACGTTTAAGGTGATATATATATATATGAAATATATATACAAGTATATGATTAGTGTATACGGAATAAATTCCAATAACCAACAATTACTATTCTTAAAAGTGTGCTCAATACAGAGTAGAGCGAATATAATTACTTATTTAAAAATTATAACATAAATATGTTATAAAATCACTACAAAAATAGCCATTTTGTTTCAACACCTCTGGTGTCTTATCAAGTGATGATGTTGAATGTAGAATAATCTACATGTTATATATATATATATATATATAATTATTTTCTTTTTTAAAAAATATATCATTTTTTAAAAATGCTCTACTGTTTGTATCGAGCATTGTTTTTTTTAAATAAAAATAATTGCTAAGAACACAGGATTATAAATCTTACTGTTCTTTCGCATTATTTTTTATATATATATATATATATATATATATATATATGATCAAACCAAAATCATAAATAATTATGCTGGTCATACTACTGCATGCTTATCTAGACGATTCACATTACACCTACCAGACCAATTACGATTCATTTAAATACACACGAAAATCTATCAAACTCCATCAGAAACCTACTAGAAGAAAATACAAGTATAATAGCCTCATCCATATGTAAAAATAATTAAAAATAATGGAAGTACTATTAATAAAAAAGGAGAAGGTAACACTCAATAGCATTCACTACCAACACGGCCAAAACGCGCTGACCGTGTTTGGAAAATAAAGCAACTTGATTATTTTGTTTTACCAGATACTAACTTGTTCTGAAGCGAGACACGTTTTGTCTAATAATTTACTGGCGCCGGTGGTGGAGCCAAATAAATTATGGTTGACAGTTTATCTCCGATGAATCATTAAATTTCAATGTTGGCATTATTGGAACACCAGGAAGTTGTCTTCTGAGATTTAATAATTCATAATATGAAACAGGGTAATAAAGAAAATGCTAGATCTTTCTCTCATAAACCTCTCACATGCCGGAATTTATTTTATGGACGACAGTCTTTTCCTTATTTTTTTTTTTTTTTAAATAAAACGTATTATGAATTCCTTTTTATTAACACTTTTTTGCGCTGGTCTTGCTTATCTAAAAAGAAATGCACAACTATGCTTTATAAACCTTTTAATTATATAAATAATAAAGAACTCAAGTCTTCGAGCAGTGGGCACATTTTATGAGAGACACCATGTTAGTCAAAGATTCTTGACGTATGTTTGATATTCCCAAAAAAGACAAGGATTTCGAGAGAATTTACCAAGCAATCCTCGTCTATCGTTGTTAAGTTATTAAGAAGTCAATAGAAATCAGTATTGGATCCATACTGGATGAGGAAAAATATGGTTAATGAAGATGAAAAATGATTGATGCGTGACAATATTCATCCTTCTGTTGAAGATGCGACACAGCAAACTATTCTCCTATATTCTTTATGCCTTTCCCAAACATGGCACCTTTAAAAAAATAATTCAGCATTCTCCAATGCTTTTATCTGGTGATCGACTTGTAGGAATCCTTCTACTCGGTTTTTCGTTAAATGTTAAAATTTGGAGTGTCGGGATTCGATACAATAACAAAATATTATTGCGGTGTCGCTAGTAATTTGGCCGCCTAGAATAATCACACAATTTTCATTGAAAGAATAAAATTCAGTATAAAAGACAACGTGGTTTCAACAAATAAACATTAATTTAATATAATGACAAGAATACAAGCAGTTGGTGATAGATTGGAAAGTAATGTCTTTTGTTTGGGTTAATAAAGTTCTGAAAATAAAATATAAATTGTTTTTGTGTACGTATGTGCGAAACAATGAAATATTAATGCAAACATTTACAAGAAACCAGGGGAAATATTTAAATAACTGAATAATGTGGCTATGAATTTCTACGAATAAATAGTCGAAAATAAGTTGGGCTATTTCATCGGTCTCATAGGATGACATACACAATTTAAAAATTTATAGAAAACGAAATCAAATTCTTTGATGACTGAATAATAAAGCTATGAATTTGGATAAAATATTCGGAGATATGTTGGTGTTATTTCATCAGTCTCATGTGATGACATAAAAAATTTAGAAATTTATAGAAAACGAAAGCAAATTTTTTGATGACTGAATAATAAAGCTATGAATTTGGATAAAATAGTCGAAGATATGTTGGGGCTATTTCATCAGTCTCATAGGATGACATCCACAATTTAATAATTTATTGAAAACGAAAGCAAATTCGTTGATGACTGGAAAATAAAGCTATGAATTTCTTTGAATAAAATATTTAGTCAGTAATATGCTAGGGCTATTGTATCAGTCTCATTTGACATATACAATTTAGTTAAAAGGTGACATAAACCTCAAGAAAACGAAAGCAAATTCTTTGATTCCTGAATAATGAAGACATCAATGCATTTGGACAAAGCATGAAATTGGTGCTAGAAAATTTTGCATCAATCTCATATAATAGAATTACAAATCTGAAACCTAGCGTGTGTTCTCAGAAAACAGGAAAATATTTTGATATCCGGAATAATGATGCTATGAATTAAGAAAAATGATAGTTCTTAAATGGCAGAAATGTACTATTATTATGTTAAGCTGAAATGTACTATTATTTCACAGAAAAACAGGAAACTAGTTTGATGTTCGAATAATGACGCTATGAATTATGAAAAGGATTCTTTTCCAAAGAATGTCCCATTCTTGCATCGGTCTAAATAAGAGAACACAATTTAACTGAAATGTGGTGTAAGTTCGCTGAAAACCAGATAAATTCTTCCATCATTTTGGGACATAGTCATTTTCACGAACACTCGAGTAATAATAAGGGGAGATAACCACAGGGAAAAATATCACTTTTGAACTAAGACGATTACGGCTCTCCACGGGTGATTTTTTTTTCTGTGGATTACCAATTTACAGAATATTTACGGTTTGGAATTCAGATTGTTCCTTCTCTTAGAACTGTCGCCGTCCAAAGCTAGAGAGTCCCGTTTGCTCTGATATTTAACCTGTAATTGAAGGAGGTTGCGAGCAGTGACGGTTTCATGGCTTTCTAGAGGGTTATTTGTGAGAAAGTGAATGCAACAGACTCGCCTGGAATTTGAACTCGGCTTGACTATTCCATTTTTCGCGCGGAGTTCCCTTATGCTGCCCGTACATGCAAGAAGAACGTACGGTCTCGATTTATTTGCTCCCCACTGCCTTGTACCTGGCGTCTAGTAACGTGGATAACACTTACAAGGCTATACTGGACTGTCGCTTTACAGTAACTCGAGTAAATGACACATTTTATACAGTCAATTAGATTCGATTTCATTGTGAAGCATTCATTCCCTATCCGCCATGGTACTCAAACGGAAGTACTTCTAGCCCAAATTAAAACTTGATTGCGCCTGCGTCTGTTACGTTTTGTGTTGTCTTTTGAAACAAAATAGCTGTTCGGTGCTTTGCTTTCATTTAAAGTAGCTTTTATCGTTTCCTAAAATTATTTCCTTCCAAGTAAGCTGCTAAGAGGCCAAGGATTACGCTACATCCATTTGAAAATCACGACCAGCCGAGGCTATTTAAGTATAACTCGATTTTTTTAGTTTTTTGCTTTCGTTTTCTTTAGGTTTATGTCACCTTTTAACTAAATTGTATATGTCAAATGAGACTGCTACAATAGCCCTAGCATATTTTTCACTAAATATTTTATTCAAAGAAATTCATAATTTTATTATGCAGTCATCAACGAATTTGCTTTCGTTTTCAATAAATTTCTAAGTTGTGGATGTCATCCTATGAGACTGATGAAATAGCCCCAACATATCTTCGACTATTTTATCCAAAGAAATTCATAGCTTTATTATGCAGTCATCAAAGAATTTGCTTTCGTTTTCAATAACTTTTATAGTAACTTGCGATGTGATTCTGTAGCGCCAGTTCACGAAGTCCGAAGAAGGATGGTCCTCTCGAAGACCTACATGCTTCATTCGCTCGAAGCCATTTTTAACCATCAAGCAGAGAAAGTGGTTGTATACAACTGACAGTTTAGATATTCTTGAACACGTTTAGAGCCATGCATAGCATCAGTATGAGATTATTGATCTGACCAGGCTATTTAAGTAAATGGCTCGAGATTCTAGTTTAATGTTTTACTTTTGTTGCCAATTGCACAGTTAGACGAAATTACCAGAATAATCTTTTGAATAGAATTGAGTGACTTTGACCAAAAGAGGTTTATTCTGTTACCATTTTCTTGAAAACTCCCTTGTTGCTTCTTTCTTTTTTTTTCTCCTTCCTCAGCAGTCTTCTTCTTGCATATGCCACATCCCTTCAGATAGACAATTATGGTTCTCCACAACTACCTCTTTGTGACCTTTAACAGTTTTTCTTCCATAGCTAAAATTCCTGCACCCTGATCCACGATCCATTCATACAAGCTCAGCAGGTAAATGGCTCACTGCCTTTTCCTATCTGACTTGCATTCAATATGTGCTATGAGGGTTAATTTTCCCAAGCCCTCCTACAACATTATCTGTCCAAGAAACTTCAGCTATCTTTTTCTACCGTATATACTTGCGGATAGGTCACCCTACCGGATAGGTTACACCCTTACTTTATGCTTTAATAATTGATGATTTACTGTTGACTCGCAGATAGGTCGCAGCATAATTTCTGGAGTTACACAGCCCTTTTTAAACGTAAGAATTATCAGATATCTACCTTTATTTCAAAACTTACAATTATTAATATACTTTTGCAGTTAAAATACATTTTGTCAATCATCATGTAAATAAAAAGGAAGTAACTGTTGTACTAATATTTTTATATTGAGTCAATTCGACAAAAGAGAGAGAGAGAGAGAGAAACAAGAAATAACTACAAAAGAAAAAGTACATGGTACATTTAGAAAAAAAGTGTATATCTATATATCAAGTTACAGTTTTAAAATTAATTCAGAACTGAATCTGCAGATTTAGTGTTTATGGCTATCATTTCCGATTTCTCAGAAATCATGATGACAAGGTAGTGTTGTTTTACGTTTATGTCGAGCAGATAGATTGCACCCCTAATATTTTGAGAAATTTTGGTAAAAAAAAAATGCGACCTATCCGCAAGTATAAATGGTAATTCTGACGATAGTTGTTCATTCTGTTACTATTTTCTTTTAAACTTTTTGCTTATTCACTCTGTCTATGAAATTTTCAGTATCATCCTTTAGAACCACATTTCTTCTGCTTCCTATTTTCTTCTCATCTTTGAGAGATTGTCCAAAATTCACTGCCATATAAGAGGATGTATAACACATAGCAATCCAGCACTCCTTTCTTTGTTTCTGACAAAATCTTCCCATTTCTCATCGCCTTGCTCAGGTTCTGGAATGTTTCTTTCTCTGGTCAAATACATGTTCAGATCTTAGTATCGCATTTTCCATCGGTTTGATTTTGATATCTCCAATTTGTAACTCGCATCGTGGGATTCTCTTGCTGATGACCACACTTCTAGCAGTTGATTCTAGTTCATTTTTCTTTCTTTTTTCCACTACTATTAAAATAAAAAGGGTTTGGCTTAGTTTGTTTTCCTTTACGGTATATCAACCTCAATGTGTTATTTAATGACGACAAGATTTTTATTGCTGGTAATATATTTTTTTTCAAATGTATTGCTGGTAAATTTTTTTTCTTTCAAAAATATATTTCTGGTAATATTTTTTCTTCAAAAATATATCGCTTGTAATTTTTTTTCAAAAAAGTATAGTTGGTAATATCTTTTTTCAAAAATGCATTGCTGGTAATAATTTTTTCTTCAAAAACATTGCTGGTAATAACATTTTTTATAATGTATTTCTGGTGTTAAAACCTATTTTTACACTTTCATAGTGTTTTGAGCTCAGTTTGGGGGTTAACTATTTGCCCATAGCCGGGACCCGAACATGTGCTACCAACCCGGGTCAGGGTGGACCTGGGAACACCAGCAATTAAAAGGTGGTTCCACACTTCTTAAAACCCCCTGATCAGAGGCCTTGCTGTTGGACGTAGTTTATCGTCTTACCCAGGATGCGGATGTAGTTTATCGTCATACCCAGGACGGATAATAAATAGGGCTTGCATATAATTTTTTGGATTAGAGTAGTAAAGGTTGGTTTCCTCTTAGATACGTCGCCCCACCAAAGGTAGATAGGCTAGTTTGTCTAAGTACTTTACCTGTATAGGGAGAGGGGACAGATGAGTTTAAGCTTTTTCCCAAATAAATTCATAGAAGTTGAAAATCAACCTGAATTTGAATCTAACCCGCCTATTTCAATTTCCTTGTTAATGTCTTTGGTAAAGACTTGTCTAAAGATGGACATATTTTGATACGATGGCGTGTGGAGTAATGGAGAACGGCTCGGATTGAGGAATCGGAGAGCGGAATTTGAATTTCAGTCGAGTTACATTCACTTACGTGCAATTACCATTGGGAAAGGCATGAATCCATCTCCCCTCAATTATGGGTCGAATAGCTGGACTGGCAGGGTCTTTCGTGGCAACCGACTAAGGAGACAGACAACTCTGAATTCAAAACCTTCATGGTTTAAATATACCACACTTACCCTCAATTGGCCAGGCCTGGTAAGTACGGATACACCCCTGAAGACATGGTCAATCAAGGTGTTGTTCCTCCAACTGAAGAATTTGGTGGATTTGCTTTTGGTTTTAGATTGAAAAAAAAAAAAAACAGTATTTGAATTTTTTTTAAGCATTCAACCCCAAGCAAGGTGGGAAGCCACTAGCACACAAGGGGTTACAGAGAGTTGGAGCGAGAGCAAAGAGGAGTGATAGAGGAAAGGATGAAGAGAAGGTTAGAGGATAGATCAGGGCATCTGGAGATGTCGATTAACATTACATTTGAATAGTTGGAGATAATAGGAAAACAAGAAAGGGGGAGGGAGTTCCACAGGCGAGAAGTGCGAGACATGAAGCTATTGGAGTAGAAGAGACGGCTACATTTAACAATTTCGACAGTGAAAGGGTGAGAGCGAGATGCCAGCCTAGTTAAATTCATGAAGTCTGGGAACCAGCGAAAGCAGCTCCTCGGAGCAATTACCCTGAAAGTATTTGTAAAAAACACAGAGGGAGGCAACGGCACGTCTGTGAGAGAGCGGCTGCAGACGTGATGCCAGATCAGGGCCATTTACATTGCATATATGTCTTTGGATTTTATCAAGGACGCTGAGACAAACAGAAGGGGCTCCAGACCATATATGGCAGCAATACTCCATGCAAGGGCGAATGGTTGATTTGCAGATTTGAAGGATTGACTCGGGTGAGAAAAATTTCCTGGCATGGCACAGGGAGCCAACTTTCCTTGTGATGGACGAAGCTATTGACTCAATGTATTTGTTCCATCTCAGGACAGCGGACAATGTGAGACCGAGCAGTCGCAAAGAGGTGCTCTCATGAAGTTGAGTGTCAGACATTCTAATGGGAGGCAGGAATGGTTCTCTCTGGTGAGTAATAGAGAGCAGTTTTGTTTTTGAGCCATTATATTATAGATTAAGTTAATTTTTATTGAGTGTATATATATATATATATATATATATATATATATATATATGAATTTTTATGTCTCTGTGTGTATAAATGTGAAAGGGTAACTCTGTGTTTTTCGTATTCATATTTTGTTTTGAGTGTGCTATATTTGTGTGTAGGTATGTGTGCGTGAGTCCATGTGAATAAATATGATGTGTTGTGTTAATATGTATTAAGTCTGTGTGTGAGGGTTTGTGTATATGTGTATATGAATGCTTGCATTAGTAAGTGTGCGTTAGTGAGTGTATGTCTGAATGATTGTATTAGTGTGGATGTGACATTATATGATTGTATGTGTGTACTTGCGTATATGTTTGAGGCTGTATGCGTGTATGTGTGAATGAATGTTCGTCTCTGCGAGTATATGAATGTGTGTGAGAGAGTACATGTGTGCAGGTACGTTTTATGCCTCTATGTGTGTGTTTGGTGCGTGTATGTGTGTTGGGTGTGTGTGTGCGTTTTGAGAATTATAGTTTTGTGTTTTTATGTTTGTGTAGCTATCTGTGCGTAACTGAGTGCATGCATATGAGCATCTGCTTGTATGTGTTGTGTTTGCGAATGCTTATCCGTGTGTATGTGCGCGTGAATGCTTGTGAATATCTTTATAAGTGTTTGCGTGTGTGTGAGTTTTTATGTGTATGCGAGTGTGAGTGCTTGTGTTAGTGTGTGTGTGTGTGTGGATGTGCGAAAGCTTTTGTTTCTGAGCCAAAGGCTCTGCTACCATACGTATCCATATGGCTGTGTTCTGCACGCATGCGCATCTCTACGACCGAGCAAGCGCCTTTGTTTCGAGAAGTATGTTGGAAGGCGCAGGACGGAGACGTAACTGACTTGAATGAAGCGTCTTTGTTAGATGCAGACGTTTTACCATTATCAACTAAACTGGTAGTCACGTGACTACGTGGCATGCGTATAAGGAATTGACAAGTCGACTAGAGAGAGAGAGAGAGAGAGAGAGAGTGAGAGAGAGTGAGTGAGTGAGAGAGAGAGAGAGAGAAACGTAAGAAAAGTGAAGCAAAAGATGAGGGGAGAGGATAAAGCAGAAATAAGAGAGTTGAAAAGATGGAGGAGAGAAACGCAGAAATTATAATGTGGATATAAAGTGGGGGATCAATTCTATATTACACACAATATAGAAACTGATCCCTTACTTTGTGCCCAAGACAGTTTCTATACATTTAGATTCCAGAGACTGTAAATAAATCTAAAAGACGTGCCTGTGTAGCTAATCAGAATTTGATTGATTGAGTTATTGATTCATTTTTTACGGCTTATCAACCCTTTGCAGGTTATTTAAAGCCAGAAAATATTTTTAGATTCTAAGAATTTTTTTGAGATAATGGTTTACTGATACAAGTCTTAGTAATTGATCCATAACTGAGGGAGAAGAAGTGGGTTTATACCTAATCAGAATTTGATAAACAAGAAATTATAATGTGAATACAAAGTGGGGGACCAATTCTACATTACACTCAATATAGTTTCTATACATTTATATTCCAGAGAATGTAATTAAATCTAAAAGACATGCATGTGCATCTAATCAGAATTTGATTTATTGAGTTGTTGATTTGTTTTCTACGGCTTATCAACCCTTTGCATGTTATTTAAAGCCAGAAAATATTTTTAGATTGTAATATTTTTTTTTCTGGTGTTTCAGATACGACCGCGAGAATCACTGAAAAACCCTTTGAGATATTCAGCTGGAAAGAGAACAGGTTATAATTGTTTTTTGTCAGCCCCACTGTCTTCCCAAATGAGCATTGGTTAGAGGGCAAAAATCATTCAGGCCTTCAATAATGGTACCAACATTTATATTCTGGCTTCCATCTTCAAATTACATTCAAGAGCCATCAGCAGAACGGGGAATAAGTTTAAAAGAGAGGGAACAGTAGAGAGGAAAACTGGATCAGGAGGTTACAAAAGGAAGAGGGATCATCATTTTAATTTAGAGCTAAAGAGATCAATTAGAAAAGATCCAACTCAATTCATAAAATCTTTGGCATGTGTGAGATGAATTTCAGCTATGACAGTCCAAAATGAAAAAAGACTTGAAAATGAAATCGTACGTGAAACCTGTGATGCACCTACTCCAGGAAAGAAAATTAGAAGGTTAGAGAGGACGAAGATCATCTTGAATAAGTTGGAATATGATCCAGTATAATATATATACACACACACACACACACACACACACATATATATATATATATATATATATATATATATATATTAAGAAATGGACAAGGTCCGACAATTTATTTATTAAAGACATTTTTATGTTTAACGTTGTCTGTTTATGATAAACAGTATTAAATAACATTTACCGGCCTGAATGTCCGAGAAATTTTCATAGAAAATATTCGTTCTTTGACAGGATTCGAACCTGCATCCTATACGGAACCGTCATATTTTTATTAAAGACATTTTTATAAATAACAACATTAAACATAAAAATGTCTTTAATAAATAAATTGTCGGACCTTGTCCATTTCTTAATATATGACGTCATTTGTTTACATTTGATACGCCAGAGCAGTTATGAATTTACGAGATTCATGGAAGATTTGAGTTTATAAGCAGTAAATTCGACCCTGTCTACCGAACGGTTCTTTGTGGCCGAGAGGTTAGGCACGTCAGCGTATATGACGGTTCCGTATAGGATGCAGGTTCGAATCCTGTCAAAGAACGAATATTTTCTATGAAAATTTCTCGGACATTCAGGCCGGTAAATGTAATTTAATACTGTTTATCATAAACAGAGCATTTGCTTAAATACTTGTATCTATAAATAACAACGTTAAACATAAAAATGTCTTTAATAAATATATATATATATGTATGTATACTTTATTTCAATACTTCGTGAGCTTCCGAGCCATTAATTAATGATGAATATGTCATTTTTAGTTGATGATCGATTTCATAACGATTCTTCTGTTAAATTTGGTGAGAAATTATAAATTCTTATTACGCAAAATAGAGTTAAATAGTGTTATAAGAAACCAAGGAGAATTCCATTAAGATATCTTTAATCATTTCTATGTACACTAGAATTCATACTCTCGTCCCCTTTTCTTTAAAGAACACAGTAATGCGAAACAGACGCTAGTTAACAATAGTTCTCCTAACTAGGTCATTAACCACCTGATTAGACTATTTCTAAAGTAACTAATGGCGGTACTATTTTATAAAGTGACTAATAGCGATACTGAACAAACAGATAAAAACAATATCATTAACATCTTCAAAGCCAAATGCATGTCTACTATAAACAAGACGAACTTTCTTTTAGAAATATCACAAAGAAATACACAAGAAAATTAAATTAATTATCTATTACAAGAAAAATTAAATTATCTATTACAAAAAACTTAAAACAACTAACCTTATCATAAAAAATAACACACCTGCAAAATCAAAACTACAACGAACCAACATTCTTTACGATTGTGTATATATATATATATATATATATATATATATATATATATATATATATATATACACACATATATATATATATACATACATATATATATATATATACATACATGTATATATATATACACACACACACACACACACACACATATATATATATATATATATATATATATATATATATATTACTAACCATAGGATCGAAATTCATCATGATATATTTGTTCGGCAACTTTGGAAAATGGCTGAAAACCATACCATAAGGCTAGCTCAGGGGCCTTGTGACTGAAACTGTGGATAATTGGTTGTTGGTTGTGTTAGCATGAAGTCAAAAGTCATGTTGACCGATGGAATGGGCGTACTGGCCTTGTTCAATATCTTGATTACCCCAGATAATGTCCTATCTACCAGAAACCGTAACTAAGGTTCGCTCAGTAGAGTTACAGTAAAGACTACAGGTGGGCTGTGTGGGCGTAGAACAACCACAAATGTGCGTGAGCATGTGTCTGCCACAAGGACTGGCTAGCCGTAGTGTGCTAGCTTAAAAAGAAATAGCCGTCTCTATATATGGTCGTTGTGGTAGCCTGAAGATCGTAGTAGCGTGAAACTCAAGGAATGATCCGAAATCTTGAGCCGAGGGAGCATAATCTATTCATTTCTCATTTTCTATCTAAATGTGTCTAAAATTCTTCGGGCAAAAATTTAAACACACACACACACAAAGAGAGAGGCATATATAAATAACTGCCCCAGATATGTTGAGGCGGTCTCTCACACAACACAGACAAAGAATCTAGTGTCCATGAGTTGGACTGGGTGACAACCGCGGGGCTCGCATACCAGAGAATGGCTGAGGATGACTGACAAACTGGCTTGAATAAAATGTTAAGTAATGATGATTCAAATCTTGAGTTATCATTTAATCGTCAACACTACGTCATTAAACTATTTAGCTCTCCGATTTAACCTTGTGCTTTTGCTGTTGTAGAATATCTATGGACGATATTAGGTATGTCCCAATACACATAAATACAGTAGTAAATACTGTATGTTGGTCTGCAATTGGAGATTCATCTCAAGCTGTACTGGTTAAACTCTGTCTCAAAGGCAGAGAGGATCCCCAGACAAGGCAATGAAGAAGGGAAGAGTTTCGTCTCGGGAAACAGCTACCCAACCCTGTTTTATACTAGATATACGGGGAAATTTTGGTCGAGCGTACGGGCTCGGATACCCCACATTAAATTTGGCCTTGTTCCACCTCTGACCGCGTGGGGCGGTTGGTAGATATACTGCAGTCGGAGATTTGTCTCAAGCTGTGCTAATCAGACTCTCTGCTTCCGGGTAGAGAGGATCCCCAAAACGACGCTCTATGGAAGGGAAAAGTTTCGTCTCGGGAAACAGCTACCCGGTCCCATTTTATACGGGGTCTATGGAGAATTTTTGGTCGAGCCTACGGGTTCGGATACCCCACATTAATTTCGTCCTTGTGTCACATGTGACCGCGTGGGAAGCTAGGTAGATATCATGTAGTTGGAGATTCATTCTGGAATTTACTTGCCTCACTTCTCGCAGTTGACTACTTCTTCTACGCGCCGCTGGCGAATCGTATATGTGTTGTTCTTGTCCTAAGTATTATCATTCATTACCAACCTTCGTTTGATTATTCTATTTATTAACCTTCCCTAGGTTACAACATATACTTAGCTAAGCAAACGTCAAGTAAATGTCAAGAGAAGAAATATTTTTTTTTAATGAGCATCGAATTGTCTATTTTAGAAACCCTCAAATGCGCCCCCACCCAAACCAACTCACACATAAGCGCGCACAAGGCAGTAAATATAGACACGAAGATATATCGACACACGCGCGAGAGGAGAAACACTTTCAAACAGCCATATGTTAGACATATTTCCGCGTCTGCGCAACAGCTTCACGTTCAATAAAAGGCCAAAGTTCTTTTTTTTTTGTATTTGTGCCAACATTGAAAGAAACTGCGATTACTGAGGGTTTTTTTTACTTCAGATCGAACTGCAGGATCATTTTTCGCTTCAGCGTACGGATCATCTCCGTTAAGAGGTCAAAGCAGCAGCAGTAAACGTTGTCGTCTGCCGCCTATCAATAAAACATTACTTCCATCAAAACACCTTGCATGAAACTGATCGATAAGTACATCAGACTACGTGAAGCTGAACCTTTACTTCTGTTACAGATCTATAACTTGGGAAAGTTCTCCGCCATTTGTGTGGTATGTGTAAATGGTAAGTGTAAATAAAACATTCCTTGAATGCAAAGCTTGCACGGAGTGACAACAGAATGGACACAGACGATAAATTTTCACCTGAATCTACAGAAAGTTTAAAATATCTCATCGCGGTCATAGTAAAATATTTGATAAGTATTGTAAAGATATTTTCGTATGAATCAAGCAATTATGTCGTAGTATGTGTTTAATAAACGAGAATATGAAATTGTGAATGTGCAGACGCGCTTTTGTTTGAAGCTTGTCCTTCAATTTTGACGAGAGAAATAATCTTTACTTTTTTCGTAGAAATTATGACATATTAGTGTGTAGTAAATTATGACATATTAGTGTGTAGTTTGTTTTGCTTTACATCATATCAACTTCAATGGGTTACTTAATGCAGACAAGATTTTTATTACTGGAAATATTTTTTTTTCAAAGACGTATTGCTGGAAATACGTTTTTTTCTAAAAAGTATTGTCGTTATTAAAAACTATTTTTATACTTTCATAGTGCTTTGACCTCTTTTGGTGGGGGTAACTATTTGCCCATAGCTGGGACCCTGACAGGTGCTACCAACTTGGGTTAGGGTGGACCTGGGAACGTCAGCAATTAAGAGGTGGTTCCATGCTCCTTAAAATCAGAGGCATTGCTCTCGGATGTAGTTTATCATCTTAGCCAGGACGCGGATGTAGCTTATCGTCTTAGCCAAGACGCGGATGTAGTTTATCGTCTTACCCAGGTCTCGGATGTAGTTTATCGTCTTACACAGGAAGCAGATGTAGTTTATCGTCTTAGCCAGGTATCGGGTGTAGTTTATGATCTTACCCAGGAAGTGGATGTAGTTTATCGTTATACCCAGGACGGTTACTGTGTAGTAAAAGTATTTTATTTTTAAAAATTTAAAGCTTATTGCAAGAATCGGTGTGGAGATGGTGTAATCGGTAGACACTTGAAATGAGAAATCGGAGAACTGAGATCGAAATCCAGACAGGTTCGTTACATTCACTTATCTGCAAATACCCCTGGGAAAGGCATGAATCCATCACACACCCACGCCAAGCTATGGTTTATATAGTAGGACTGTTCTCAAAAAATTGGTAATGTAATATTCACTCTCAAAAAAATAATTATTGTGGTTTGGTTTTGTTCAACGGCAAATCTATTTAATGCCGTAAATCTAAATATTTTTACCACGGTTTTATGGCTTCCACTAAATGTATTTTGAGCGCAACTGTACGCCTTTACTACAGATATTTTGTATATAATTATATACTTTCAGGGTAAAGGTGTGTTTTAGAGGTATATAATTTGTACATGATCTGCCGTAGGTGCTACGTGTTTATATATATCTATTTCTGTAAGATAGGGCATTTCAGTATCAGTATTCAGTGCTAGTATTTTCAAATAGTTTTCGCATGTTGCTTTCCACGTTGTATTTATATCTTACAGATATAAATTACATTCAGTTGAACGTGCTTCACCGTGAGTGCAGCTTGGCATGTTGTACATGTTGGTTGATCTTCATTCTTCAGCAAGTACGAATGGGTGTGGCATGTGTGGCCTGGGTACAGTCGAGCGAACATTACCTCATACTTTCATCCTTTTCTAGACACCTGCCTCCATTCACTCAGGAGCGGAAGTATTCTTGTAATCATAATTTATGTTTCGTCTTTAGATAACCCACAAATGGTTTAAAAGCCGTAAAAAAACCAAATGATGATGACTTTACAACATGGCCGATGTTATTCAATTGTTTTTTTTTTTTTTTGCAGATGTTTTAATGGCGGTCACAATTATTAAAATTCTGCTGAAGTGCTGTTAGACATTTATCGTGTAAATATCTATAAAAAGAGAAAATAAAAAGAGAAAAAAATACAATGGAAGTACGTACTTCCGGTGGGAGAGACTAAGGTCACAATATCTTTTAGTTTTAGCCAACTTCCGGTCGGTTTGTATTCATTCTGATAGAAGACGGACAGTGATAATTAGTTTACTTTTACTCTTTAAAAATGAAAATAATCTTCAAATGTCAGTTACAATTAAAAGAAGAGTAAACCAGTAAACAAAACACCACTTACTCTGTCAACCTGTCTTTCACTTATATTCGTGGCATTCGAACCAATTTCTGTAGTACAGAAACTTTTCTTTCGAAATGTTCTCCAGATAGCATAACGGTCCTGTGTATGACGATAAACTACATCCGCGTCCTGGGTAAGACGATAAAATACGTCCAACAGCAAGACCTCTGATCAGGAGATTTTGACGAGCGTGGAACCACCTCTTAATTGCTGGTGTTCCCAGGTCTACCCTGACCCGGGGTGGTAATACCTGTTAGGGTCCCATCTATGGGAAAATAGTTAACTCCCAAATTGGGGTAAAAACATTATGAAAGTATAAAAATAGATTTTAATACCAGAAATACTTTTTTAAAAAAAGTTATTGCTAGCAATACGTTTTTGAAGAAAAAAAATATTACCAAAAATAGATTTATGAAGGAAAAAATATTACCAGCAACAAAAATTTTGTTGGCATTAAATAACCCATTGAGGTTGATATGCCGTAAAACAAATCAAACAAACCAGATAGCATAGCCCTTTGTGAAACTAATTTAAACGCTTCTATCTTCTGTGACGTACAGTGACCGTTAATGATGAAGTATAATTGAATACTTTCATGTTAAGATAAAACAGTATTTTATTACAAGCGTAAATAAATACTTAACAAGAACAAAGAAGTAAAAGTAAACCAAAGATAATTAACCATTTCAGTGAATACCTTGTTAGTAGCGTGGCTTGGCTTAACGTCCGGTAAATCCGAAATCAAAAACCAAATTATCGACGCACATTAATTCACACTAATTCGACTGGATAGTTTCACGCAATAATCATCCCAGTCAGTAGCCTGACATCACTATTCATACACCAGACAGAAAACGTATATTCATAAGTTAATAGTGTCACGCTCGAACCTCAGTGTAGGTAGTTACTCATTTTCTTCCTATATGAGATTATCGCTAACAATGAATTCTCTGTTCCAGACATTTTCTCTTTGTCGAAATGATTCTAGGAAAGAACCATCTTCCAACAACAAGTGAACCATTTTTTGAGTCCCGATATAATTCTTTCATGTTCTTTCTTCTTTTATTATTGCACTGTAAGCTATCGCTTTTTCCCTTTATTTTACCTTCTTCTCAGGGCCTAATATATCAGATAAAATATCTGACAGCATAGAATTGTCTGTCTGTCTCCCTCTCTCCATTCATCTGCGAATATTTTTAGGTTTGTTGATTTTAATGTTTATCATGACAAGTGACTTTATTCAGTCTAATGTTTTTTTGTGTTTTTATTTTTGTCTAACGGCATGAATATTCGAGTATTCTCATTAAAGAAAAATAGGCACCTTCCGGCAGGATTCGAACCTATACGCCCCCGGACAGGAGAAACCGTCGTTAAGGGGGACGCAGGTTCAAATCCTGCCGCGGGGTGCATATTTTCTTCAATATGATTTCTCGAACATTCAGGCAAGTAGACAAAAATAAATAAATGTACCATTTAATAAATAAACAGGGCGTCTATTCAAATATGATTATGTATAAAGATAACGCTTCAATTGATAAAATTTGTCGGATTAATAAACAAAAAATTCATTAATTCTCTCTCCCACTCTCTCTCTCTCTCTCTCTCTCTATCTATATATAATGTTGACTTTTATATATATATATATATATATATAAATAATGTTCATATATATATATATATATATATATATATAATGTTCACTTATATATATATATATAATTTTCACTTTTATACATATATAATTTTCACTTATACATATAAATATATAATGTTCACTTATATATATATATAATGTTCCCTTTATATATATATATATATAATGTTCACTTTTACATATATATATATGTATAACGTTCACTTTATATATATATATATATATATATATATATATATATATATATAAGAACATTGAAGTCAATCAGAGCCGACAGGCTGTTTCATGCTAGACGCAATCGTCAGGCCCAGACGATTGCGTCTAGCATGAAACAGCCTGTCGCCTCTGAGTGT
>CAHIKZ030000845.1:575000-597500 GCA_903632075.3 Acanthosepion pharaonis
AGGACCAATTGCATTGCATATCCGTCTCTGGATCTTATCAAGAACCCCCAGGCAAATAGAAGGGGCTCCAGACCATATATGGCAGCAATACTCCATGCAAGGGCGAAGGGTTGATTTGTAGATTTGAAGGATCGGTTCCGGGGAGAAAAATTGCCTAGCGCGGCACAGGGAGCCAACTTTCCTTACGGTGGACGAAGCAATTGACTCAATGTATTTGTTCCATCTTAGGTCAGCAGACAAGGTGAGACCGAGGAGCCGCAAAGAGGTGCTCTCGAGAAGTTAAGCGTCAGACATTCTAATGGGGGTCAGGAAAGGCTCTCTGTGGTGATTAATAGAAAACAGTTTTGTTTTTGAGGCGTTAAAGTTAACCAGCCAATTCCTCCCCACTTCACAACCGATTGGAGGTCCTTTTCGAGACGAACGGCCAGGTTAGTTTTGTCAACGACACTAGATTTGTTTTTGAGGCAGGAGTAAATTGTAGTGTCGTCCGCGTAGATACCAACTTGGGAATCTATGGCGTCAGGAAGGTCGTTGATGAAAATAAGGAATAGAGTGGGGCCAAGGATGGAGCCTTGGGGAACACCTGCGTTCGTGGGATAGGAACTGGAGGAGAATCCGTTGAGAACAACCTTCAATTCACAGTTTGACAGGAATGATTCTATTAAATCAAGCAATCGACCTGTAATACCATAAACCTGGAGCTTGCGAAGAAGGCCGGCATGCCAAACCCTATCAAACGCTTTGGAGATGTCAAGAGCCACGGCACGAGCTTCTCCGTTATTTCGTAGAGCTTGGCAGACAATTTCAGTGATGGTCGTAAGAACATCAGCTGTAGATCGGGCAAAGCGGAAACCATATTGCTTGTCTGAGAGCAGATCATGGGATGTAAGGTGATTAACCACTTCTTCGTTGATTAAACCTTCGAAGACATTGTCGAAGAGGGGTAGGAGAGTGATAGGACGGTAATTAGAAGGGTCGGAGGGTTCACCAGAGTTCTTAAAGACAGGAACAATCGATGAGGACTTCCAGCAGTCTGGAAAACAAGATTCTTTGAGGCAGTAGTTATACAATCAAAATTTGATTTGAAGAATCCTGCAAGAATTCTTCGATATCTTCAAATTTCTTGGACCACTTACTAGATAGGCAATATTGCTTTGAACTAAAAACATATTTTGAAAGTGACGAATTTGAAAAAAATGCGTCATGTAGGAAAATGTCTTTTCCTACATGTGAATACACTGCATCGCATTTGCCTGGTGAGGACGAACGATATCATTATAAACTACAGCGAATTTCGTTGATTATAAAAATAATTTTCAACTGGACATTTAAGCAAGCCAATTGTTCATTGTTAGGAGTTTCACAGGAACTGTTTTTGTAACAAATATACAAAACAAATTGGATCATTATTATAAGGACGAGCACGAACAAATCAAAATTAAAATTAAACAAATTAAATGAACAACTGAACGAGGAAAATTTTCCTCTTCAGGTTTGAGTTTCTTACGGTTTTGCCCTTACAAAACTCACTACAGTGTGTAATTTTTTTATTCTTTTAAGTTAATTAAATAAATAAAAATAATTCTGTTTTGGGTTAAATAAATAAATAAATCCTGTCTCAGATTAAATAAATAAATAAAAATTTCTGTTTTAGGCTAAATAAATAAATAAATTTCCTTTTAGATTAAATAAATAAATAAATAAAATTCTCTTTTAGGTTAAATAAATAAATAAAAATTTCTGTTTTAGGTTAAATAAATAAATAAATAAAATCTCTTTTTAGATTAAGTAAATAATAAAAAATCTCTATTAGGTTAAATAAATAAATAAATAAATAATTCTGTTTTAGATTAAATAAATAAATAAACATTTATCTTTTAGGTTAAATAAATAAATTATGTTTTAGTTTAAATAAATAAATAAAATTTCTGTTTTAGGTTAAATAAATAAATAAAAAAATTCTCTTTTAAGCTAAGTAAATAAATAAAAAAATCTCTTTTAGATTAAATAAATAAATTCATTTTTAGGTTAAATAAATAAATACATTTTCATTTAGATTAAATAAATAAAGAAATTCTCTTTTATATTAAATAAGTAAAAAATTCTGTTATAGGTTAAATAAATAAATCAAATATAAATAAGATCATTATAATATATTTTGCTGATTATTAACATAGTGTATCGTTAAAATATATTTCTGATTATTATTGTCGAAGTTAGCTCCTCCTTCGTTCCCTAATTGTCACTAGGAGTCTCTCTCCCCACACCATAAATACTGGGCGACTTCTTGCCTCGTTCTCTTTTTCATTTCTTCATTCAGCGAACACCTCTACAATGTGAGCTCTCGTAAAGAACAGCGTTTCCCACTTGTGGGAAGACGCCATGAACATTATACACACATACACGTACGTACGAAAATTCACCAAAGGACAAACACAAATGTCCACACACACAAATGTTATTGTCTATGTCCATTGTAAAATTGGGTTGTTTAATACATACATACATATATATATATATATATATATATATATATATATATATATATATATATATATATATATTATTAATATATATATATATATTTGTTTTTATATATATATATTTGTTTATATATATATATATATTTTTATATATATATATATATATATTTGTTTTATATATATATATATATATATATATATATATATATTTGTTTATATATATATATATTTGTTTTATATATATATATGTGTGTGTGTGTGAAAAGTGTGTGTATATAAATATAAATATATATATATATATATATATATATATATATATATATATATATATATATATTTATATTTTTTATATTATATGCGCGGTACTTATTAGAAAGCGCTCAATATCAGAGATAGAGCTAACATCTGACGATCGCTAAAGCGTGAAACCCAGGGTCACAAACTCACATCTATCCAACCAAATATATATATATATATATACATATATATATATATATATATTGGTCTTGTTTGTCTTCTTTCATCTTCGGTTGGACACAACTAGAGTCCGCCATTTTCCTTGATCTAGACTTTCTTCAAGCAGGAAATATAAACGCATGTCTTTTCTTTTCAACTCCACGACCCGGTCCTCTACATAATGATAATAATAATAATAATAATAATAATAATAATTATTATTATTATTATTATTATTATTATGTGGTTATGATATATATATATATGTATATATATTGCTCAATATTATGCATCAATACAAATATTGATACATGAATATGGCAATTACCGCAATTATAAGGGAAGCCGCTCTTCATAATTAAATAGACTGGTGCCTGGAAGCACCGTTGATCCTTGTCAGTACCAAGATGACTTTGGGAATACCAAGCTATACAAGCTTGAATGTGTGGATGATGTGGTGGATAATGACTGGGACTGAGAAATCAGGAAGCCAAGTTTGAATTCCAACCGAGTTCATTGCGTTCACACAAAGACAAATACCCTTTAGAACGGTATAAATACCTTTCTTCTTCTCCCTCCCCAGCTATGGATTAAATAGCAGGACAGACTGAATGGGTTCTATAGACCTGGATGGCAGTCATTCTAGTGCGGAAAATAAGCAGTGGCCTCAGTCGAGAATTCATCTGTCGAATCAAAAAGAGATGTCATCGCCCAAGCACGCATCACGCCTAAGGAAGGAAAGAATGAATGAAGGAAGGAAGGAAGAAAGGAAGGAAGGAAGGCGTCTAGAACAGAGAAAAATGCCGTTAATCAATGATTTGTAATCACATGAAGGCCGAAAAAATGCAGCTAAAAGCAGAAGAGCCGAGATGTCCTCTGTGAATTTCTTTCATAAATCCACATGCACGATTTCATGGCAATTGTTCTGAGGATGTTTCCTCTACCTCGACTTTATGAATTTAAGCGTACAATTAGATTGGTGGAGTAATAGATAGTGGCTCGGGATGAGGAATCGGAGAGCGGAGTTCGAATTCCAGTCGAATCCATTACATTCACTTACGTGCTAATACCGTTGGGAAAGGTATGAATCCTCTTCTTCTCCCCACCCCAGCTATGGGTAACTAGCAGGACATACTGGGTTCTAGAGCCTTTGACGGCAACTAGTCTACCGAGGAAAGAAATGGCAACCTACTGCGGGAAAAAATCTGCCTCGTCAGTCATGTATCGAAAGATACATGATCGCTTAAGTGTGTATCACGCATGGCACATAACTGACTATCTTAATATCCTTTATAAGAGCCAGAGGGTCTCATAATGCCAATGTTCTAACCACTTTCCCATGTCTCTTCTAATTATTGCATTCTAATAGCGGCTCGGATTGAGAAATCGGAGAGCCGAATTTGAATTCCAGTCGAATCCATTACATTCACTTACGTGATAATTCCCTTGGGAAAAGGGGGGAATCCTCGTCTTCTCCCCCCAGCTATGGGTAAATAGCAGAACAGACCGGGTTCTATTGCCTTTGATGGCAACTGGTCTATCGCAGAAAGAAAATGCGGGAAAAAAATATGCCTCGTCAGTCATGTATCGAAGAAATACATGATCGCATGGCACATAACTGAGTGACTAGGTTGGTGGCAATGTTTCATCATATTACACTTGAAATGGCTAGATGTAAACTTAAGTTCTATGTTAATAGTTACTTTTCCTGCATTTCTCGCTTGTGGAAATCTTTTCTGGCTTGCTGATTTCCTGTTAGTTACAATCTTCGAAAATTTAAATGAAATGTCAATCGTTATCTTCTGTCTTCTTAATTCCTGTTGTTTTATTGTTCTGTCTCTTAATTCTTATGTTTTTTTTTCACACATTCTCTAATACTTAGTAACGCCTTGCATCATAGCAGTTTTGCTGCATTACTTGTGGGCGAAATGATTAAAAAATGGTTTTTAAATCCTTACGCTATCAATCAACATTATAAAGTCAACTTCTCAACTTAAATAGTATTTGAAAGTAAGGAACGAACTTTCTTGACTCGTTCGTCTAACGTTCTAGTCCTTACTTAGCAGTGTATCACTATTCGTCATAGCAACATTCCCTATCAGCACTCATGATGCTCTTTCGTTTATCACGACTGTTACGACAGTACAGTGACTGGTAAAGAACAAAGCTCTCATTGGCCAGTGTTAGCTCGTGAATGTCCGTACACACTATCCATATAAGGAAGTATTACGTTCAGAATCTGAGACAGCTTTTGCATAAAATTGCGTTATTGGCTGCACCGACAATCGACTTTATGTGGATGCCAGATCTATTATCGCTGTCTTCGTTGTCATCATCGCAGCAGAGAGAAGTTTCGTAACAAGCAGACGACAGTTACAGATACCAGCACATCTGTATCCGTGAATCTGCGTGCTCATGCTTAATGCTAGGTAAATAGATGTGCGCATGCGTCAGGTACACGCGAAGCTAATCTTCTCGCATGAAATGGAAAAGCTTTCCAGAAATATGTTTTCTTATTTATTTATAGTTTTTAAAAGGCAAGTGTATTGAGAAAAAAGACTAAGAACAAGGTGAAGTACGAATAAATAAATGAAATAAAGAAAATATTTTATGCATATATATATATGTATATATATACACACACACACACAAACACACACACGCACACACACACACACACACACACACACACATATATATATATATATATATATATATATATATATATATATATATATATATATATTCCCTGAGTGAATTTAGCGTATTTGATAAATTCTGTCAGGCCTGGAATATGGCCTTGTTTCTTAGTGAAATACTACACAAGTAATATTCAGAGTAGTTATTGAGGCAGTGTTCTACGTCAAGTGCCCTCCAGACATACATTAATAATAAGAAGAAATGACCGCTCATATCCAAGAATGTGTCTACTAGGTCGGATAACCAATCCCTGTTGGAGACGCCTGCTCAGACATATTTGTGCTTGTTCAACACCCACAAAGCTCACCTGTGATTTATACTGCGACAGTTTCTGGGAGAGAGCATGATTATATGGCGTGATCAACAATCTTAACACCACCAGCACACTCAAACCCTCGGTCACGATGACTTGTGACTTTGTGCTAGCACAAATATCGATGGCTCCCGAATACTTCCGTTTATCCAATTTCACTCATAAGTCTTGTGTCGACCGGTGGTATTGTTTTCAGGCACTTTCCAAAGGTGCCTCCCGAAACCCATAACTTGACAAATCGGCCATAGTGAGATTCGAACCCGCATCTCAAAAGCGAACGCTCTAACCACTCGGCCACGTGCCCTAGGCATACATACATGCATGGTGATTGTCACTTCTTGACAGAAGACTATCTCCACAACAAATTTCTTTTTCAGACTCACCGATCATGAGAGCGCAGATGACTCTTTAAACTAGCCTTACTTTTACAGGTTTTTGCGCAAATGTTGCACCTGAAAGGGAGATCCCTAAACCCAACAGGCACGGCATCAACGTGAATTTTGATGTGTCTCCTTAATCCAGAATCTGACTTGCATATTTTATGGCAGAGTGTACAAGAAGGCACGAGGATTGATTTCTGGTTTCTTTCAATGGTTCAAGCCTGATGAGACTTAAGGTGACTTTGAAGACCTGCCCTTGAAAGTGCAAAATTACCACATAAACTAGATATATGTTGTAAGGTTAGGGTAGAAAGTAAGGCTTCAAGATTACCTTTACGAAGATTGCGATTAACCTTAACATGTTTTATCTTGTCCTTTTCAAACTGGTTATAACCTTGAGGAATTGTCGTTCTCCACGAAAGTCGACATTCAGCCTCCAGTTGCCAATAATCAACTGATATCCCAAGAAGTGATTGGTTTTCATGCAATCTTTAAAGCGCTTTCTAGGTGTGTGTCTGTGACGCTTGCCTGCAGATAGTTCACCATAAAAGGCACGTTTAGGCAAATTTGAGTCATCCAAGCGCAACATATTGCGGATGATTAGCTTCTCAATACATACATGCATGCCTACATACATACATCTATACACGCGGTGGTGCATCAATATGTCCATTGCTTGGCACATAGTTCAGTACTGATATGAAGTTTTCGTTGACTTCTGTGATTAACATTGGAAAAAAGAGCGATTATATGCAAAATAATTATTTTGTATAAAATAAATTATTTATTTCTTACGATTAAGCAACCAATGCATCTGTGTATGAGATTCAACACTGAATTAAGTGCATTGACAAGAAATGAGATTATGCGGAAAAATCAAAATTGGTTGTTTAAAATTAACGCTTTTTATTATGAAGCTTCATACGTACCTAGGTACGAGATTAATTTTCACCACTGTACTAAGTGCATTGACAAGGAACCAGATTATGCTTCCCTGTCTTCTAAACTGGAATAATCGTTTATCTTTTGTTTAGGGTTGGGCATCCGGTTCCTTCACCCTAGGCCTTCTCATTCATTTTCACTCCCAGGAAACCCAACGCACCATAGCGGCATTATCGTCTTGATCCGAGTAAAATGATAAAAAAATCGTATCAGGAATACAAGGAAGGAGATTATGTTCAAAAATATTTTTTTATTATTAGACAGCAAAATGATATTCACGCGTCAAGGCTATCCCAAGTAAAGACCTACCCTCAACACAGCTTGTAACTCAAAATGGAGGCGTGTATTTTAGATCTAAATTATTACTAACCTATAATCACTGAGAAAAGTTTTAGCAATGGATGTGCTAATGAAGTCCAACAGTTTGATAATTAATAACTCTACCTAATACAAGGAATAAATTATTTTATTATCGATAAAAAAGCAGTGAAAACGTAGTTATAGTGCTTTTCTAAGTAGTTATATGTGTCCCCAATATTTACTGGAGTTCGACTCGGAGCTTCGTGATTTCTCACGCGTTAGAACATATGTAGAAAGGATTGTATTAATTACAGAATATCTATTTTATTAGAAGCTACTTTATTAAGCTAATAAATAAAAATGAATGATAAAAAATAATAAAATAGACATTCTGTAATTAATGTAATCATTCGTGACGATAAATATTGTGAACGTATATTAGTAGAGTTAACTTGAGGAAATGACCGGAGCATAGAACAATGTCTGCCCTGAGGCTGACCTGAGGAAATGGCCACAAATCAGACCATAATCTGCCCTGATGTTGACCAAAAGTAATGACCGAAATATAGAACAATGTCTACCCTAGAAAGGACCCGTGAAAATGACCTTAGCATAGAACAATGTCTGCACTGATGCTGACCTGAGGAAATGGCCGCAAAGCAGACCATAGTCTGCCCTGGTGTTGACCAAAGGTTATGAAGGAAATATAGAACAATGTCTACACTAGAATTAACCCATGGAAATGACCTTAGCATAGAACAATGTCTGTACTGATGCTGTCCTGAGGAAATGGCCGCAAATCAGACCATAATCTGCCCTGGTATTGACCAAAAGTAATGAACGCAGTATAGAAGAATGTCTGTCTTGCAAATGAACCGTGGAAATGATCGTAGCATAGAACAATATCTGACATGGAATTGACTCGAGGAAATTTCCATAATTCAGATCAAATTTTGACCTAGAAGCGAACTGAGGAAATGATCATAGTACATATCAAGCAGTTGTCACTGAAATTCCCGGATGTCATTCATAATCACCTAATAGGAAGTTCGTAACTGACTCAGACGTAAGCCAATGTATATACACGGGGAGACTGCATACAATGGAGAGACACAAAGCAGAACGGCTCTCTCTTCTTTGCGTTGTAGGCTGATGATGCGAAATCGAAGATCTGCTAATTTTGCGAGGTCGTAGGCTTCACAAGAATACAAAAGGTGAAATAATGCCACGGCGTAAAATGAAGACTTAAATCCTGTTTCTAATATATTTTCTTATTTATTCACTATGCACATGGCACGGTCTAGAGATAGGTAGGTGACATTTGGTATATTTTTGCTGCTATCTTCTCTCACGACAGAGTTACGGACCTGATCTTCACTTCGGCCAGAGAAGCCCAGGTCTCTCTTAACACTCATCTCCGTATTCTTACATCACGACGCGCGGCTCGCCAGCGAGTATTTCTAAATTACTACCAATGTGTATTTCGAAACTACTGCTGACGCAGCAATCGGAACTCCTTAACTTCCAGCCAAGTGGCACTTGATCCCGGAAGTTTTCATTTATTTATGTATTTTCTCTACTTCTTTTCGATTAGCGTGTGGCCACTTTGAGGATTTTACTTTTAAGGTTTACTGTTGGTGTTATTTCCATAATATTTTAATGAGTATTATTATTAGATAATGAATGTGGATGGTTATCGACGCGAAAAATGAAGTCAGTGTGCCCAGTTCAAATTTCAACCGACTCCGTTGCGTTAACTTTCGTATACCCTTGGGAAAAGTATAACTCGATCACTACTTCACCAGATATGGATTAAATAACAGAGTAGACTAGACTCTCTTGACCTGGTTAGTAATCAACCTAAGAGAAGGAAAACTCTTGATTGTAAACTACGGAGAAGGCAACAAGAAACCACCATTTTTCCCGAGGAATGTATAGTAATTCACAGATAATAAAGAAAGGAATCTGTGAAGAAACGTAATTGTCTATGTCTCGAAGAGATCTGACGAGCCCCAAAAAATGGTTTAATAGTTATCTCACCTAAGCAGCTAACGTTTGTTTGATGCGGGTGTATTCACAACTGAAAGGGGAGAGGAACATGTAGAATGAATCGATATTGGGTTTGGTGTACCCCCAGTGATTCTCAGCAGGGAATCCATCTCGATGAAAATTCTGCCTGGCCCTTATCTTCCAGCCTGATGCCAGGAACACGAAAGGTATAAATAGCGAATCAATGGGCAGTTTTTCTCTTTTTTTTCTTTCTCTCTCTCTCTCTCTCACACACACACACACACACACACACACACACACACACACACACACACACATAACCGCGGGCGAATATTAAAAACTAAAATTCGTAATGATAGATATTGCATACCTAGATTCTTTGAATGTAAAAACTATACAAGTCTCTGGGATCAAGATATTATATATATATATATATATATATATATATATATATATATACTAGCAGTAAAGCCCGGCGTTGCCCGGGGATGTAACAGTAAGAGATAGATCAAGTATCGACCATCATAAAGACTGAAAAATAAAATTGACAAAGATTATTGTTTAAGGTTGACGGACACGCAAGTCTTAATTAGTTTTTTTTTGTTTTGTTTTTGTTTTTTTACGAATTGGTCAAACCCAAACTCAAACAAAATATTGTTTTCAATCGTTATGAGTCTACCGATTGAATAGAATTTTATTATAAACAATTGTCTTGTAAATGGAATTTTTAAAGCATTCTGAATGTAGAAATAAAGAAACAGTGTGTAAGACAATAAGAAACACGACCTGCCAAAAAAACAGTGAAGTTTTGTTGAAATCGGTTGAAAAATGTAGGAAATCCAACCCCATATATAAACGAACACACACACAAACAACCTGGGTTTTATAAGTATAACTCGATATGAGTTGTCCCCCTTTCATTCTGGCGACAGATGCCTCTTAATCGTGTTTTCAAATTGATTTTGTGCAAAAACAATTGTGTTTTTCACATTTTTGGTGCTGTCAGAACCACCGCAAGGTAATTTTACGTAGTCCTATGAAATTTTGTTGAAATCGGTTGAAAAATGTAGGAAATCCGATCCAATATATAAACGTACAGACACACACATACACACACAATCTGCGTTTTATAATAAGTAAGATATATATATATACATATATATAAGGTTTTTTCTTTGGACTCTGAGCTTGAATTCTGGACGATTATTTTCGCCTCAATTTCATGTTCTTACTTCTTTCTTTATTTATCCGTCATTTTTCCTTGGGCTTTGGTTTGTTCAATTACAAGCCAAAATACCTAAGGTTTTTCCAAACGACTACCACTATTTACATACATACATATATATATATATATATATATATATATATATATATATATATAAAGGGAACAGGTTATAGTAGTTCCAACAAGAGAAAAGTGTGTATATTAAAAAGAAGAGAGAAACCGCAAAGGTTTTTGGTTGTAATTTGGATTTTTTTAAATAAATATTATGCTTTAATTTCCATAATTTTGCTACACGTGCTTCCGGGGTCATTAAAAGAAAAAAATGCGGATGACTCCTTCACCATTTCTCGGACCAATCTTAATTGTTTTATAACCCTTCACGCAGAACTTTTCAAGAAAGACATTTGGGTCACTAACACACAAAAAAGAGAATGTCTCATATCGAGAATATTTAACATCGAAAAACATAAAAAAAATTAATTATTTATAATAATATGTGGAAATCTCTGATTTGCTTTTGCCTGATGAAGGTCGCGGAACCGGAAACTCGTGTAGCAAAATTATGGAAAATAAAGCATAATATATATTTTTTTTTAAATCCACATTACAACCAAAAACGTTTGCGGTTTCTCTCTTCTTTTTTATATATATATATATATATATATATATATATATATATATATATATACAGAGAGAAGAGAGAGAGAGAGAGAGAGAGAGAGAGAGAGAGAGAGAGAGAGATGGGTGTAGGAAGGGAAATACAGAACAAAAAATATGTATTCAGTAGTTATATATATTCCCAATACTTACTGCAGTTCGACTCAGAGTTTCGTGATTGATAGTAATGACTGTATTAATTACAGAATGTCTATTCTATTATTTCATTTGAAGCAGTTATTAAGGTAATAAGTAAAAAATTAATAATGAAAAATAATAAAATAGTCATTTTGTAATTAATGCAATCATTTGTGACGAGTTTGAAATCACAAACTCCGAGTCGATCTACGATAAGTATTGCGAACTTATTTTACTACTGATTCGATAACTATTGTTCAAGATCTGTATGAAGTACTTAACTGGCAGAAATTCTGTTCGCATTGATATAAGTTGAATTATACAGTTTTATGTATATCAGTAGATTGCATTACTATTAATATTATTATTTTTTAAGTCAGTTCACCCCAATCCAAGCAGGAGTGCCACTAGCACACAAGGGGTTAAAGAGGATTGAGAACAAGAGTAAAGAGTCGTGTTTGAGGAACGGATACAAAGAAGGACAGGGAACAAGCTTAGGGTGTCAGATGTCGATTGACATTACACTTGAATATTTGAAGATTATAGTCATCGGGGAAGCAAGTAAGGGGAAGGGAGTTCCACCGACGTGAAGTGCAGGAGAAGAAGCTGTTTGAGTAGAAGAGACGGTTACATTTAACCCTTTTGACAGTGAAAGGGTGGGACCGAGATGCCAGCCTGGTAGATCGCTTAAATTCATGTCGGTCGGGAACCAGCGAAAGTAGTTCGTCGGAACAGTTGCCGTGAAAATATTTGTAGAAGAGACAGAGGGAACCCACGGCAGGTCTATGAGAAAGCGACTGTAGGCGAGATACCAGATCAGGACCTATCATCTTGCATATTCGTCTCTGGATTTTGTCGAGGACCTCGATACAAACAGCGGGGGCACCAGACCATATATGACAGCAATATTCCATGCAAGGACGAATGGTTGATTTATAGATTTGAAGGATGGACTCTGACGAGAAAAATAGGAACAAGGAAATTTATACTTACAATCAGAAAGAAATGGCTGAAATTAATGAACCACGTAACAAGAAAAGAAGGACTAGAGAATTAAACACTCACATGACGTACGGAAAACAACAGAAACAGGAGACAACCAGTAAACGCAATGAGCTTAGTGAATAGATGCAAAAGAAGGACAAAAGCGGGAAAAATTTACAATCGCTTATGTCATGAAATGACTTGGTTAACTGATTCGATTTTTACGGCTTATCAACACTCTGGTTAGTTTAATAATACATTCTAGATGCATCAAGGATGGTCTTCAGTGATGCACTATCTTCATCAACCGATTTCGAGTTTTGCAACACATCGGCTCAAACATCAACCCCGACCTGATTCCAAAAAGGGGTCAGGCCGCCTCCTTGATAGCGCCGTGCTACGCACCTCGACATTGCAAAAAAAAAAAAAAAATCGGATAAGGCTAGGTGTCCGACCGTTCTTATTGACATACGTCAGTCAACGTCAGCCAATGAAATAAAGGCTTTTCTCCCTTCCCTCCGATATAATCTTGTCTTTTGCTCCGTTCGGTTTTGATTCGCGCTATTTTCCCGGAATTCATAACGAGGTAAGCTGGACTAGTTCTTGCATAGTTTGATCCAATGTTTTTACGTTTTAAATACTAAAGGTTATTTAAAGCCAGAAAATATTTTTAGATTGTAAGACATTTTGGGGAGATAATAATATTTTAGTGCTACAAATTCTACTAATTAACCCATAGATGAGGGGAAAGAGTTAAAATCATACCTTACCCAATAGTATTTGTGTGTAAATAAAGATAACGAACCCAACGAGAATTGGAACTTGATTCTCCGATTAACAATTCCGAATCATTATCCGTTACACCACCCGCACATCCACACTTACTGTACCTGATATTCCAGAGTGGTCACCCATCCAGCTACTGATCAAGCTAGACGTGGCTTAACTTCGGAGATCGTACGATGTTTCGATAGATCATCCTTAATAAATGACGGAATAAATAACCTTTGTCTGACACGGAAATCAGTGGCGGATCGAACTTAGAATTCTTCAAAGCAGAACTTTATTAATCAGTAGACAATAGTCATTCGGCGAGTATGTTTTTCATATGCGCTACAGTGTGTGTGTGGGTGGAGGTGTGTATTTGGAGTACGTGACTGTCTTTAAAGGATCCGTATGTTACATCTGCGCAAATGAATACATACTACAAGTATTCGTGATTGTGGTCATTATACTAAACTTAGGTTAATATGAGAAAAAGCTACACGTATGGGGTGGCCAACGGTGATCGAACGCACTACTCGGGTGTAATATTTAAGTAGACGTGTTCGTTAACCACTACTACATTCTCACGTGTATTTATGGTTGCGTACTTATCTACAGAGGGAGATTTGATTTTCGCTTTGTTATGATCTCTCTCTCTCTCTCTCTCTCTCTCTCTATCTATCTATCTATCTATCTATCTATCTGTTTCGTTGTTTCTATCTATCAATCTCAGTCTGTTCACATCTATCTATCTATCTATCTATCTATCTATCTATCTATCTATCTATCTATCTATCTATCTGTTTCTATCAGTCTCAGTCTGTTCACATCTATCTATCTATCTATCTATCTATCTATCTATCTATCTCAGTCTGTTTCTATCTATCTATCTATCTATCTATCTATCTATCTCTCTCAGTCTTCTCCTATCTATCTATCTATCTATCTATCTATCTATCTATCTATCTCAGTCTGTTTCTATCTATCTATCTATCTATCTATCTATCTATCTATCTATCTATCTATCTCAGTCTTCTCCTATCTATCTATCTATCTATCTATCTATCTATCTATCTATCTATCTAACTATCTATCTATCTCAGTCTGTTTGTTTGTATCTATCAATCTCAGTTTGTTCACATCTATCTATCTATCTATCTATCTATCTATCTATCTATCTATCTATCTCAGTCTGTTTGTTTGTATCTATCAATCTCAGTCTGTTCACATCTATCTATCTATCTATCTATCTATCTATCTATCTATCTATCTATCTATCTATCTATCTATCTCAGTCTGTTTGTTTGTATCTATCAATCTCAGTCTGTTCACATCTATCTATCTATCTATCTATCTATCTATCTATCTATCTATCTATCTATCTATCTCCCTGTGTTCATGCATGCCTCTCTCTCTCTCTCTCTCAATTATTTCATTCAAAGGTTATCAATCTCGGTACTCGTCTGTGTACGTGTCTGTGTACGTGTCTGTGTGTGTATTTACATAAGACAAATTGACATACATCTGCATAAGAATAGAACCCTATTTCAATATAGATATCTATTTAGATAAGAAACAATCTTGGCCATAATCACGGAATTTCTATAGTTACACCTGCTCAGGCGTGTATTTCTCACCTACTTCATTAGACGACTCTTCCCTCATAAATATAGCTAATTAGAAACAGAATATATATATATATATATATATATATATATATATATATATATATATATATATATATGAGTGTGTGTGTTTGTGCTTGTATTTGTGTATGTGTGTGTGCGCGCGCCTGCGTGTATGTGCGCAAGTATGTATGAATTAGCTACCCGGTTGATTTTATAATACGTTATTCTTTCTTGGATTATTTGATGTCGAAATTTGTAATATGGCACCCTGTAAGGATCGAACATACTACTTAGATGTAATAGTCGACTAGACGAGACTCGTTAATCATTACTTTTTAATTAGGTTGTTTTTACGACATATCAATCTTTGTTGGGTTATTTCATGTAGGATTTTTTTTAATGGGGAACCCAGTAAGGATTGAACTCGCTACTCAGTTTTAATAGTCAACCAGGCTAGCTCCACTAACCATTAACTTATTTAGTTTGGTTGGGTTGGGTTTTTTTTTTACGATATACAAATCCAGCATATCTTATAACGGATTAAAAAGAATAGAAATTCACCAACTTGTACCCAAAACTACCACTGATCCACAAATAACATTAAAATATACTGAAAACAAAAACGATTCAAATCATTTATCTGGCCTTAAATAATCCTATAGTGCTTGAATGACCGTTAAGCAAAACAAAATCAAACCCAACCACAGGCGAGAAGTGCGAGAAAAGACACCATTAGAATAGAACTTACGGTTACATTTAGCTATTTCAATAGTAAAACGGTGAGACCTAATTGACAATCAAGCAATAGGCTTAAATTCATGCGATCAAAGTAGAACAATTGCTATGAAAACATTTATAGAAAAGGCGGAGGGAAGCCTTGTTACGGCGGTGTGAAAGTGAGTGACGATGACATTGCAAACTCTTTGGATCTTGTCAAGTATCTTGAGATATATAGCAAGGGCACCACGCCAGATATGGCAGCAAATGCAATTCACAGACGAAGGGTAGATTTATAAATGTGCAAAAATGCATACTGACGAGAAAAAAATTATATGATACGACACAGTAAAGCAATTCTCGTAGCAGCAGACTTAGAAATTAATTGGCTTCTAAAATGAAGTCTATTTTATTTTGTTATTCAAAAGGGAAAGAGGGACAGAGGCAAGCAGCACGTAAAATAGATAATGAGATTGAGTAAATGGATGGTAGATAGGGTTTGGGAGAAATAATAAAAAGACAAATATATATTAACAGCTATAAGGGACAGGAAGATGTGGAAAGACATGATCGCCTATGACCTGCAAATAGATTCTGGAGAGAAAAAAATGTCTAGCACTAGACGGTGAACCAGCTTTCTTAGTAGCTGACCCAGCAATGAATTCAATATCATCTTTCTACTTACGATAGGATAGGAAAAATAGGATACGTTTATGAATTTATACCTTAGCCTATAATTCTGTCGGATTCTAATCGATATTTGATCTCAGTTCATATATATATATATATATATATATATATATATATATATATATAGAGAGAGAGAGAGAGAGAGAGGTTGCAAAAGTACGTATATAGTAAAGAAAAAAACGAAAAATGAGCACAAAATGTAATGATGATACAATATATATATATATGCTCTACTTATTGTATTGAGCACTTTATTTAGTTATTTTGCCTACTCGTATCGGTTTTTTTTCTTTGAGTTTTGGACTTGCATGCTAGACGATTATTTTCGGCTAACGTACAAGTTCTTGGTTCTTTCGTTTTTTTATACTTTTTTTTTTTCTTTGGTATTGGTTTGTTTATTTGCAAATCAAGACAGCGAAATTTTTCCGAACGAGTATAGTTTCTTATACTTATAAGATTAATACTACTACGACTAATATATATATATATATATATATATATATATATATATATATATATATATATATATATATATATACCTACTTTTGCATCCCTTGTACACACACACACACATATATATATTATCTTTCAAACATTCATATACATACATAAGATGAGCATATATATATATATATATATATATATATATATATATATATATATATAGATAGATAGATAGATAGATAGATATCAGTAAATGTGAATTTATTTTATAATTTTATTTTTTAATGAGGCATTTTCTATTATTTCAAACATTTTTTTATTTTTTTGTGGGGTGGGGATATATCCCTTTTTAGAATAGACCCCGTCCCGTATATGTTCATTTTTAAATAGTGTATATTACGCCTATCGGTCTACGAAAACGTAACAAATCCAATTTTCTTCCCGTCAAGATTCGAACCCGTGCGTCCTCCTTTATAGGAACCAGGATCGTTTGATGCGAAATGGCTTTGCTTAGGTTTCGTATAAGAAAATTGAGGGGTTATAAGCCTTCCGGAGGAGGTTTGAATTCATGAAAGTATAAAAAGAATGCCTCTGGACTGTGACACTCTCTGTGGCCGAGCGGTCTAAAGAACACAGGAGCGAATGGTGCTTTCCCCTACAAAAGGGTACACAACCTGATGGAGATTTATTTAGATGTCCAAGGGGTATATTAGGCTGATACAGATATTACACACAGTTTAAAATAAAATCAAATCAAACGGGATGTCTGTTTCAAACACGGGTTTCCATTGAATTGATATATATATATATATATATATATATATATATATATAGAGAGAGAGAGAGAGAGAGAACATTCGGATATTTCTTACACACAAAATTAAATAAAAACCTTACGTTGTCAGTAGTTTTTAATGAAACTTTATATATATATATATATATATATATATATATAAAAAAAATTAAAATCCATGGGTATTTATATTAACGCGTTAATCGATTAAATAATGTGCATCAAGTGAAAAGTGTTTGGAAGAAGAAGAAGAAGAAGAAGAAGAAGAAGAAGAAGAAGAAGAAATGGGCATTGAGTATTTTCCAATATGGAATAGATTTGCACCAAGAAGAAAAAGAGGAAGAAGATGAACACATCGAAATGGAGTATTTTTTACTGTGAAATATATTTGGAAGAAGAAGAAGAAAATAATGATGATGATGATGATGATGAACAACAACAACAATAATAACAACAACAAATAGACATCGAACATGAAATGTGCATCGAGTATTTTTCACTGATAAAGTTGAAAGAGATTAAGTAGAAAAAGAAAAAGACGTAGAAGTAATGAACATTGAACAAGAAATATGCATCGAGTATTTTTTACTCTGACAGTTGAAATAGATTTAGAAGAAGAAGAAAAAGAAAGAGAACAAGAATATCAATATGAAGAAATTGGCATTGAGTATTTTTCACAATGAAATTTGAAAGAAATTTGGAAGAAGAACAAAAAGAAATAGGCATTGAGTATTTTTCATTAATAATGTTGAAATTTAGAAGAAGAAGAAGAAGAAGAAGAAGAAGAAGAAGGAATGAGCATCTACTATATTTCATTAATAAAGTTGAAAGAAATTTAAAAGAAGAAGAAGAAGAAGAAGAAGAAGAAGAAGAAGAAGAAGAAGAAGAAGAAGAAGAAGAAATGGGCATTGATTAATTTTTCATTTTTGGAAGAAGATAAAAACAACAACAACATGAAGTAGCCATCGAGTATAAAGTTAAAAGAAATTTGAAAGAACAACAACAACAAATGGGCATTGAGAATTTTCATTAATAATGTTGAAATTTGGAAAGAAGAAGAAGAAGAAGAAGAAGAAGAAGAAGAAGAAGAAGAAGAAGAAGAAGAAGAAGAAGAGATGGGAATTGAGTATTTTTCATAAATAATGATGAAAGATATTTAGAAGGTGAAAGAAACGTAGTAGAAGAAAAGAAGAAGAAAGCGGCATCGAATATTTTTCACTAATAAAGTTGAAAGAGATTTGGAAGAAAAAGTACAAGAAGAAAAAAGAAATTGACTTCGAACAAGAAAGGAGTATTGAGTATTTTTTACAATGAAAGAAATTTAGAAGATTAAGAAAAAGAAGAAGAAGAAGAAACATAGAAAGAAAGAAAATTGATAAAAGGACTTGAAGAAGAAGAAGAAGAAGAAGAAGAAGAAGAAGAAGAAGAAGAAGAAGAAAAAGATATACTGTATGACAGAAAATAATACAAGTTGTTCAATAAACTGCTCAATAGTACCAAACGCATGCCAATATATACAAAATAATACTTTTGCATCGAGAGGCACACATCTGTATCCAAATCCGATCGATGGAGAAAGAGAGAGATTCCTTAATGTATCTAATCAAATAAAAAAAATCTGTAAATAGATTAAAGTTTCCATATGCAACCTACGCAAGGCCGCACATATTTTGTATAAAGATTTGGTATATGTTAGTAAACACAGATAATTGGAAATGTTTTTCATAATGTTATGAGGTATACTGACTGATATCTAATATATTTGTTCGCTTATCCATATTTTTACCCTAACAACAGAGATTAACATCTAATACAGTATTGGCTGCTCGGTCAATGCTTCCTTGTAGAGAAAAGGTTAATACTACGATTACTATCTATCTATCTATCTATCTATCTATCTATCTATCTATCTATCTAGTAATCAAATGTGCGTATATATATATATATATATATGTATATGTATGTATGTATATATATATGCATGTGTGTGTGTGTGTGTGCGCCTGTGTGCCTGTGTATATAAATATATATGCGTTTAAAATGTTTGGTCATATGGTCAGATTTTGGGAACATGACCAGACCAAGAACACTTTTTTTAAAATATGTAATTTTATATATATGAGTTTTATATATATATATATATATATATATATATATATATATATATATATATATATATATATCTCTCTAGATATATGTGTGTGTGTGTGAGCGTCTATAGTAGATTAACTAGTATGTAAATACATGCATACACGCACTCACAGAGGCGAGCATGTACGCGCATGCAGACACACACAAATATATATATATATATATATATATATATATATATATATATATATAAATGATTAAACATAGCACAATTAGGGAAACTTCAAAAAATTTAACGTTTCATTATTTATTTAGCATCAGCAGACATTTTTGTAATTAGTACAATAGTGAATTGTATCGATTTTAAATACATACATGTGCACACATGCATAAAACATATATATATATATATATATATATATATATATATATATATATATATATATATATATGTGTGTGTGTGTGTGTGTGTGTGTGTGTGTTTGTTTTTGAGAAACTGGAAACGAAAAGGGCACTATTACGGAGCATTAGATAATAAGGAAAGAGGGCTTGGCAAATTCAACACTCGCTGGACATACTGAAGGCAATAGGGACAGAGTTTGTGTAAACGCTTGGAAAAACGGGGATTAGGAGAGATAACAAGAAGATTATCTTTATTCAGGACTACAAAGCTCAGAATATTGTGGGGAACTATTTTTACTCACGATGCATAAAAGAAGTAGAAATCTTTCCTGTCTCTCTCCACCTCGCCCCACCTCTCTCTCTCTCTTTCTCTTTATATATATATATATATATATATATATATATATATATATAGAGAGAGAGAGAGAGAGAGAGAGGTTGCAAAAGTACGAAATTACAAAAAAATGAAACTCAATTGAACCCCATTTTTATGGCCATTTCGCTCTCCGGGATAAACTTCTTGGATATTTGTTAAAAAAATGAATCGTAACGTTTTCTTTTTAAATTTAAAATGTAAAAAGAACAGCAAAAAATGAGAAAAAAAGAGAGAGAGAAACAGAACCAACAACAAATGAGTAGAAAGCCATTTAAGAGGGAAATAGAAAAAAAAAGGAAATATATATATATATATATATATATATATATATATATATATATATATATATCATTGGGGATGTCAGTGTGTCAATGTGTCACAATTTTCAATTTCAAGTGACACAACTCTTTAACTTTCAATAGCTCATGTTCAAATGCAAAAATGCTGTTCCCATGTTACAGTGTTTCAAAATAAAATTATCCGTCAGAGTCTGTCTATATTTCTAAGATGAGGTATTATGTACATTATTTACTGTGCCATGTGTCCTCAAGGATAAAGGCGTTGGTTAGATCCAGTGACAGTACCCAAAGAGTGCGAGTTCAATACCCGGTTAAGGCAGTGGAGAACTTTCAGAGGGAAATTAACAGGAGATAACTGACAACTGACATCCATTAAACATGGCACGTGGAACTAGAACAGTCTACCCCAGTGAGCGAAATAAAAGGTTCAGTTCGACATTCCAACCACCTGAAGAAGGCCGGAGCATTACAACGGCCAAAACGTTGTAATGAATATGGCGACAAAGATGAGGACAATAGTAAATAAAATTGTCTGTATTTTCAACTTAACTCCTAGAGGCCGTAGCTCAACATATCATACCATTCTGTAATCAGGCCGACTCCGTGAGCAAATTAAAAATATTCCGGACTGGATCCTAATCAGCAGTCCCGAAATTTTGGATTCCCAAGTTTTCATTACTTTGATTGTTTTCGGCGAATTTTTTACGTGTTTTTTTGTGACAAATTTTTTTTTTATGACAATTTTTGTCACTTGGAAATAAATTAGGGAATAATTGAAATTAATTTAAAAAAAATCCAGCGAAAGTCACCCATAAAATAAAAATAATCCTTTGTATGGAAATTAAGGACCTACGTACATCAAATCATATTTCAATTAAGTGGTGACAGAAGAATTATCGTTGAACTTTTAAATGGTAAGCTTAAACATTAATGCAATACTTAAATGCAGTAATCAGTTATGAATTCTTCTGTAGTTTATTGATGCCTATCGCATTTATTTCTTCCTACCCATTGTGATGAAGGCCGAATCAAGAGCCCTCTCTCTCTCTCTCTCTCTCTCTCTCTATATATATATATATATATATATATATATATATATATAATTATTTATTTATTTAAAAATATTTTAAATAAATAATTATATTTATCTTTCTACTTTTGTATCGAGCACTATTTTTAAAAATAATAACTAAAATACTAAGGAACTTTGGATTATTTACCTAACCAGTTCCTTCCTATTTTCTATATATTTTCACACACACACACACACATATATATATATATATATTGATAGATTGATTCGTATTCTACGGCTTATTATTTGCAGGTTATTTAAACACAGAAAATATTTTTAGACTATAAGATTTTTTTTTTTAGATAATGATAGTTTTATCGATACAAGTCTTACTAATTAACCCATAGTTTGGGGAGATGAGTTGGATTTATACCTTTCCTTTGGTATTTGTACGTAAGTGAACATAACCAACCTAACGGCGATTGGAATTTGGATGTCCGAATAGCAATTCTGTGCAGTTATCCATGGCACCACCCACACATCCAAGCTTACAACACTTTGTATTCCCAAACGGTCACCCATCTAGGCACTGACCGGCTCTACGTTGCTTAACTTCAGCGATCGTACATGAACCAGTTTTTCAACCTGACGTAACCGTAAGCTTAATTTACCTTATTTATGCTATTAAAGAA